>SJYQ01062851.1:339732-518198 GCA_006410935.1 Redunca redunca
TTTTTTTTTCCTCAGTTTGAAAAAAAAAGTACAACAACCTATTAAACAAAGTTAATAAATCAGAACACAGTCTTGTTTTTATATCAAATTATTAATGTATCTGTGAATAAACTATAATGGTTGACCCAGACTTTCATGGGAATAATAAACAAAATAACATGTTCTAGGATAGATACAGAGGTCAAATAACTTAAACCACTATTGCTTCTTGCTAAAAGAAAGAGGAGATAAAGAAAAGCCAATAAAAATCAGAAATAATCTTATATAATGCCTGCCCAAATTTTTTTACAATAGTAGTTTTCAACTGGGAGCAGTTCTATCCCCTTAATAACTGCTGAAGTAGCTTTTTGAATCAGTAACTATATACAGTTGTAGCACAATGACATCACGATGGAGAAGGAGACCAGAAAGTCATGGGGCTATCTCACCAATGGATTGGCTTATCCAAAATGCCAACAGCACCCTTGCTGACACATGCTCCCTACGGGGCAGTAAAGAATGTGACAGTGGGCCACCGGGAAGAGAGCACTTGTTACAGCTATTAAATGTCAGCCCGAGAGGCCCAGGGCTGCAGAACCTCCTGCTCAGGAAGGCTAAAGTGCTTGTCATAAAATCACACACCCAACTAGACAATTAGCTGTGATTTAAACTATAGTCCCCGATGCTCCCTCAAGTATGAAGGGGGAAAAATGTAAAGGAACATTCTCAACACTCATGAATGAGTAGCATAAAGATGTTCACTGCAGCATCTTTTTACACTTAAAAAAAAACTAGATACAACTTAAATGTCCAGTAGTTAAATTATAACATACCTCACCATTCTGCTGGAAGAGCTGGAAAAAGTTTAACAGCTCTCTTGCTCATAAACATTAAGTTATAGAGTATAGTTTTTCTGAACTTCCATCAGAGCCAACAAGGAATTTTCATCTCTAATGAACTCACCTTTCACCCAAAGTTGTGCGAGTGTATCTGTAGTACTAAATTCCTGGAAGTATAACTCCTGAGTCAAAGGGCACATGAACTTTATTTCCACACATGTCAAACTGCTCTCCAAAAAGGCTGCATAAATTTACACTCCCAACAACAGGGGAAGCAGTCCAAAGCAGTATGAGAGATCCAGGTCAAGTCTAATAAGGGACAAGAGCAGAACTAGACCTTTTGTAACTAAAAGAAAAATACTGGGAAAGCTCTGAGCTTGACCTGAGATGATGTTAAGGGGCACTTAAATAAAATTAAAAAGACACTGATTGGGAAAAAAATGAAACTTTCAGGACTATACTCCATGGGTTCAGTCTTTTTAGTAAAGGCTAACCCCCACAAAGCCTCTTTATATTAGCATTTGTTTTAATTTTTAAATTACTTTTATGCAAAAAGTAAAAGCAATGAACAGTTGTCCTGTTGTTGTTCTTGTTGCCAAATGATTAGAAAGTTGTTGCAACATAAATTACCAAATCAGCCATCTTTTCCCTCCCCAATTTGAAATGCTGCCTGTGATAAAGACCTACGTACACTGGGGTCTCTTTTTAAGTACTTTCTTTAAATTCATCCTAGAGTGTTTTTACTATCATTTCAGGATACTTCTTAAAATCAGAAATAGTTCTGAAAATTGAAAAGCACACTTGGAGGCTTCAAAATGCAAAGCTTTCTTAAAGGCTGCTGCTGCTGCTAAGTCGCTTCAGTCGTGTCCAACTCTGTGCAACCCCATAGACAGCAGCCCACCAGGCTCCCCCGTCCCTGGGATTCTCCAGGCAAGAACACTGGAGTGGGTTGCCATTTCCTTCTCCAATGCATGAAGTGAAAAGTGAAAGTCAAGTCGCTCAGTCATGTCTGACTCTTCGCGACCCCATGGACTGCAGCCCACCAGGCTCCCCTGTCCATGGGATTTTCCAGGCAAGAGTACTGGAGTGGGGTGCCATTGCCTTCTCCTTTTCTTAAAGGACTGATCCCCAAAATAAAGTTTGGAATTCTATTATTTCTCTCCAAAAAGAAGTTGGCATGACTTATCTCCCCTTTTGTTCATCAAATGCAACACAGATATAACAGAAAGGTCAGGAGCCCAGTTAAAATCATAAACATGTATATTAGCAACCTGACCTTGCACTGGTTGGGTGACCATGGGCAATTACTCAAAATTTCTGATCCTTCACTTTTTCATTTGTAAACAAAGTCCAAAAATCCATTAATGGTCTCTTTTTTCCCACTTATATTCTCTTATCTCTTTTTCTAAGTATAGGTAATCAAATTTCAAATGGATACACCTTGAGCTAGTAATTTCACTTTGAAGAAATTATTTTGCAAGGAAAAAAAAAGAGTTCTCAATGTATTATTATGAAAAGATGTCTAGGATATACTGTGACCTTTTTTCATAGTTTGTATACTATGCTCTCTTCCTGTGAAATGGGAGAGGACGCCACTATACATCTGTGTGTGTACGTGTGTGTGCCTGTGTGTACGTGCACGTGTCACATAAAGACACTCTGGAAATAATTTTTAAGTGGATGTAAAAGCATTTTATTATTACTATTTCAGACATGTTAAAAGTAGAAAAACACTGATTCTATCTAGATAAGGGGGGGAAAACTGATGCCCCCTAAAAAAATAATTGCTAATAGTACTAACCAGAAAATGAATGATCTGAATGAGTTCCAAGTATCAGAGGCTGATTCAAATTTTCACATTATATGAAAATGAATCGATCACTGACATTATGGACAAACCCAGGAAAGGAAAATTCTGTTTTACTATAATGTTTCTCTTTGCTCTGTTCTAATAAGTTGCCTTTCTAAAATTCTCCAATCTACCTGTCTATCTAAATCTGTCAACGAAACTGTCATTCTCAAAAATTTACATCATTTTAAAATGAATTCAACCGACAAATTAATATATATATATATATATAGTCTACATAATCTATGATCCATAAGTAGCACATATTTTAGAAACAGTAAAGCACAACACAATGGAAAAGAAAGGAGCCTAAGGACACACTTTTTAAGAGCTTTAATACAAGCTAAGTATCTCGAATTATGTTGTATAACCAATAGGGAGCCACCTCCAAGAATGAAGGATGATATGAAAAAAGTAATGTTCTTGGAGAATGAGAATGAATGCAATCTCAAAACCTGGGGATTATTTGTAATATCAGAAAATTGGAAACAACCCAAATGTCCATCAACTGAAGAACAGATCAACAAACTCCAGTTGGTTATCCCCATACAATGGGATAAATAAGAATGAAGTATTGATACATGGTACAACACAGAACCTTGAATGGTATGCTAAGTGAAATAAGCCAAACACAAAAGGCCGTATATCATATGACTCCACTTATATGAAATGTCCAAAGAAGGCAAATTCACAGAAATAGAAAGTAGGTTGGTGGTTGCCAGGAACTGGGGAGAAGGAAAATGGCAACAGGCTGCTAATGGGCATAGGGTTTCTTTTGCAGTGACTAGAATGCTATATGCTTAGACAGTATGATGGGTGCAAAACTTCAGGAATATACTAAACCCCACTAAACTGTATATATTTCAAAACGGTAAATTTTCTGCTATGTGAATTATATCTCAATAACAACAACAACAACAAAAGCCAGGGGCGGGGATGTAAAAGGCTGCAGGCAGGAAAAATAGAAGGCAACTCTATTTGTTTAGTCATGAGTACATGAAAGCTGCCAGGGTTTCTATTATTAACCCCAATCTAGGGAGCAGCATTCAGGCAACTGTGCTCAGAGGACCTGTAGTAGGGCACAGCTCAGGACTGCGAATGAAGACATGGAAGCAGAGAGGCAAGAGGACTGCTGACGATTCTTGGTAAATGTCTGAATATGAAGAGGAAGAAAATAAAACAAGGAATCTATTTTCTCTTTGGTTTAAAGTGAAACATGCATAAAGAGGAAATTCAACAAAAGTTTAATATTTGTTATCTTTAGATTGAAGACTAAAGGCAATTTGTAGTCTCTTATCCAGACTTTTCCAAATTTTCAACAATGAGATTACCTATATAATGAAGAAAATGTGTAAAAATATATTTGGCCTTACAAACAAACAACTTTGTATCTCAACCACAGAAACATTCTGTAACACTCAAGCCCTAACTTACTAAAGAGTGAAGCTTCATTTAAGCCAATTTCTTATGGATTCCACATACTACTGTCTCTAACAAGAAAACAAAAAAGTTCATAATCTACATCTGCGCTGTTTAGTGAGCACTCGAAATATGGCTAAGCCCACAATGAGATGTAGTGTAAGTATAAACTATACACCAGATCACGAATAATTACTACTAAAATAAAAATCTAAAACATTTCATTAATAAGTTTTCATAGTTTTCATATTGATCACATGTTGAAAACATCATTTTGATATATTATNTGTGGTGTTGGAGAAGGCTCTTGAGAGTCCCTTGGACTGCAAGGAGATCCAACCAGTCCATTCTGAAGGAGATCAGCCCTGGGATTTCTTTGGAAGGAATGATGCTAAAGCTGAAGCTCCAGTACTTTGGCCACCTCATGCGAAGAGTTGACTCATTGGAGAAGACTCTGATGCTGGGAGGGATTGGGGGCAAGAGGAGAAGGGGATGACCGAGTATGGGATGGCTGGATGGCATCACGGACTCGATAGACATTAGTCTGAGTGAACTCCAGGAGATGGTGATGGACAGGGAGGCCTGGCGTGCTGCAATTCATGGGGTTGCAAAGAGTCGGACACGACTGAGCAACTGAACTGAACTGAAAGGAGCTTTCTGAAGGCTTCATGAGTCCTTCCTCAATTCCCTCTTTCTCAAGAAAAAGAAGAAATACTTTTCCCAGAATGTTCCCTACACTAGAAAACACTGCAGACACCAAGCAACGTAAAACAAGCAATAATCCTAAGAAGTGACTAGGAGGAAAATCTCTAATGTTTCCTAAAATTCAAATTGTACTATATGAATCTTAAGAAAAACTGAAATAAGTACATTTTGAGATTCCCTTGAGAGTTAGGACTATCCTGAAAGTTTCTGATATAAATAATAACAAAGGGAAATATGTTAGGACTTAGGACTTCTAGCTGAAAACTGCTTCTGTTTATGGTCCTTACAAAGATAGCAAGTAGAAACGTGGACCAGGGAGCCGTGCAAGCACATGTGTGGTTTAGGCAGCCAAGCATGCTTATGCTGGGAAAAATATCCAAGGAAAGCAGGAGTCAAGAACCCCAGAGTTTTAGTCAGGAAGGTTTAAGGAAAATCATTTTACACTCACAATGAAGGAATAAAACTAACACCTAATAAAGACACTATTTCTCCAACGAGAGGGATCCGAAGAAAACACAAAAAGTAAGAATACTTTCTCCAAATTCTTTTTTTTCTCACAGCTTAAAATACCAGAAAAATACCAGAAAATGCTAACTAATCTACATTAACAAAAAAAAAAACAGATCAGAGACTGCCTGGGGCTGACTTTTTGAGGCTGATGGAAACATCTTAACTGATAATGGCTTCATATATATACACTTGTCAAAATCCATCTAATGAAACACTTTAAATGGATACAGTTTACTATATATATTATACCTCAATAAAGCTGATTGAAAATAAATAGGAAATGAAAAAAAGCAATCGCCATTTGCCCTGTGGCAATCACAATGTAAGTGCCATTCCCTGTACGTGTAGAAATTCAGTCATGACAGTTCCTATCATCATAATTTTTACTGAATTCTATGTACTCTTGGTACACACATGTCAAGTTTATGTCCCAATTTTAAATATCCCCTAAAAGACTGCACTGATTCAGCTTCCCTAGTGGCTGAGTGGTAAAGAATCTACCTGCCAAAGCAGGACATGCAGGTTCCATCCTTGTGTGGGGAAGATCCCCTGGAGAAGATGGCAACCCACTCCAGCATTCTTGCCTGAAAAAGTCCCATGGACAGAGGAGCCTGGTGGGCTACAGTCCATGGAGTCACAAAGTGTAAGACACGACTTAGCAAATAAACAACAACAACAAACAATGATTCAGCATTAAAACAAAAAATTATGCTTGCAAAAAGTGCAGAAACACAGCAATGGGGATTAAATTTGACATTCATGAAACAAGTATTTTTGCTAAGAATGACCAGAGTACCACTTTTTTTTTTAACAAGGCAGCATCCAAGTACTAATAATGCATCGTATCATATTTTAAGCTAGCATTTTCTTCCTTAGTGATACATAAAATAACAATTTGCCTTATAATTTATCACATGGTAGAGAGAATTCTAAGATGCCCCCAAGATTCTAACATGGTGGTATTCACATGTTCTCAAAGTTATTGAACCAAATATTGATCTAAATACTGTTGAGAAGAGCTGTAATTAAATTCCTAATCAGTTCACTTTAAATTACTGGGATTACTGTAGTACGTCTGACCTCAAGACATCAGTTCTAAAAAGAAAGCAGAAAGTGTCTTCTACTATCCTTAAAGTACTGAGCTGCCCATGCAGAAAACCGCATGGCAAGAACCCAAGGGTGACCTCCAGGAGCCCCTAGTGGGCTGAGAGGTCCACGACAGGCAGACAGCAAGAAAACAGGGGCGCCATCCCTACAAATGCAAGGAAACGAATTCTGCAGACTATACCAGTGAGCCCGGATGAGGACCCTGAGCCTCAGAGAAGACCACAGCTCTGGCTGACAGCTTGATTTCAGTCTAGTAAGACCCTGAAGATAGAACCCAGCTAAACTACCCACCAACAGAAACTATTAAACTGCTAAAAGTTGTGGTAATCTGCAATGCAGCAATGGAAAACCAATACAAATGCCTTCTTATTTTAAGGAAATATAATTTATATTATTTGTCGTAAAGATTGCTAATCTGTTTCTATCATCAGAACAGTGTCTTATATTTCACATTATGAGTGTTATTATTCAACTTCACAAGTCAGTAGGATGAGGTAATACTATACGCACAAAACTTTACAGACAAAAAAAAAACTTTATAACAAGAATTTATTTCCGTCAGCAACTGGGCATACAATTTAGTATATTTGCTTCTGTCTCTCTAAACCAATGACACACCATAAATAAGTAAATATCTCAGTCCTTATCCATTTCTAAAGGAATGAAAGTAAAGTTGAATTTGTGGTGATTAAAAACTAATCTTAAGATGTAGCTGCTGCTGCTAAGTCACTTCAGTTGTGTCTGACTCTGTGCGACCCCAATAGATGGCAGCCCACCAGGCTCCCCCGTCCCTGGGATTCTCCAGGCAAGAACACTGGAGTGGGTCACCATGTCCTTCTCCAGTGCATGAGAGTGAAAGGTGAAAGTGAAGTCCCTCAGTCATGTCTGACTCTTCGCGACCCCATGGACTGTAGCCTACCAGGCTCCTCCATCCATGGGATTTTCCAGGCAAGAGTACTGGAGTGGGGTGCCACTGCCTTCTCCAAAAGATGTAGCAAGGCCATATAATTTGGGACAACCATCTAATTTCTAAGAACCTTAGGGAACTCAGCTATCAAAAAAGAAAAAAAAGAAAAAAAGACTAACAGAAACCTAAACAAAGTCTGTAGGCTAATTAAAAGAAGAAAAATATACACACTTGCATAAACGGACAATAATATATGCTCTGCCGACCTTACATATATACAATTAAATGCCGCTGAAAACAGCCTGTACTCCTACAGATCTTACTGTGTGCCAGACACTGTTCTATAAATAATGTATAAGAAATAAATGTATAGACGATAAATATAATATAGAATAGTGAACCACTACAATATTGTAATTAGCCTCCATTAAAATGAATAAATAAAAAACAAAACAAAAAAAAAGAATAGTGATCAAGATCCCAGGCTGTAGAACCAGAGTGCCTAGATACAATCCCGGCTCCACTACTAATTAAAGGTGAGTTCTTGAGCATGGTCTGCTTCTTAGGGCCAAATATGGACATTAACAACACTTAACCTCAGTGGCAGAGAAGGCAATGGCACCCCACCCTTGCCTAGGAAATCCCACGGACGGAAGAGCCTGGTGGGCTGCAGTCCATGGGGTCGGAAGAGTCTGAAATGACTGACCGACTTCACTTTCACTTTTCACTTTCATGCACTGGAGCAGGAAATGGGAACCTAGTCCAGTGTTCCTGCCTGGAGAATCCCAGGGATGGGGGAGCCTGGTGGGCTGCCATCTATGGGGTCGCACAGAGTCGGCCACGACTGAGGTGACTCGGCGGCGGCGGCGGCCTCAGTGGGCGACAGTGACGACAGGATGAGTTAATACACACAAGGGACACAGAAGAGTGCCTGGCACACACTCAGCACCCAAATGCTGACACCGTCTTATTTTCATAACAATACCACGCTACCGTTACAGTTACAAGAGGCCAACTGTGTATCTGCCAAGGGTACTGCTGTCCCCCTGTGGTGGCTTTCAGTTGTATTTACCTGTGTGAGTCTGCCAGGGCACGGTGTAAAATTATTACTGCATTTTTGGGGCTCTTCCCCGGTGGCTCAGTGGTAAAGAATCTGCCTACTAATGCAGGAGACAGGGGTGTTTGGTCCCTGGGTGGGTAAGACCCGCTTGAGAAGGAAGTGGCAACTCACTCCAGTGTTCTTGCCTGGAGAATCCCACGGACAGAGGACACTGGTGGGCTACAGAACCCAGCGCTGCAAAGAGTCCGACACGGCCTAAACAACAAACAGCAACTGCAGGTCAACCTTAATGACATGTTTACAGGTTCAAGTATTATGTCTGCTCCTGTGTTAAATACTAGTTGAAACTTAAATGGAAACATTAAAAACTGACATTGTAGGGCTTCCCTGGTGGCTCAATGGTAAAGAGTCAGCCTGCCAAGGCAGGAGACACGGGTTCAGTCCCTGGTTCCAGAAGATCCCACACGTACCACAACTACTGAGCCTGTGCTCTAGGGCCCGGGAACCAGAACTCCTGAGCCCACACAACGTAACTCGAGAGTAGACCCTGCTCGCCTCAACTACAGAAAAGCCTGAGCAGCAAGGAAGACCAGCACGGCCGTAAATAAATCAATCAATCGAAAGGAAAGAAACCTAATGTTTTTGGGCTTTCCTTTGCAAAATAGCTTTGGAGCCACAAAATCAGCATCACCTAGAGGCCTGTTAGAAATGCTCAGTCCCAGAAGACCCAGTGCATTTGGCCAATATAGCTGATGCTTCTTCTCATGGAAAGGACAACGTTTGAGGCTTATTTTCTTCTTAATACTCAGTACTTCCTTTTCTGTGCCTTTAAGGTTCCTGGATGCTATTCAGTCTTTTCAAAGCAAGCACAACACTATTTTTCAGGATATTTTAAAGAGAGAATCACATTATTTAGGCCACAGAAGTCTTTTAAACAATATTTTATACAAATCAGATACTAAAATGCAATATTCAAATCCATATAAATACTGGTTTATATAGCTAATGTTGTTGCTTTATAATCAAAAACTGGTAGAAATCACCATGAAGTGGGATTAGGTCACAACTGCAGCATGAAAAATTGATGTTGGGACATCCTGGTGGCGCAGTGGATAAGAATCTGCCTGCCAGGAACATGGGTTTGATGCTTGGCCCGGAAGGATTCCACGCGCCAAGGAGGAATTAAGCCCGAGTGTCACGACCGCCGAGCCCGCGCTCTCGAGCCCACGCTGGCAACGAGAAGCCAGCGCAACAAGAAGGCCCCGCACTGCAACTAGCAAGCACCCCGCATGTAACTGATGTCTACAACTGGGTACTTCCCTAGTGGCTCACAGAGTAAAGCGTCTGCCTACAATGCAGGAGACCAGGGTTCAATCCCTGGGTCGGAAAGATCTCCTGGAGAAGGAAATGGCAACCCACTCCAGCATTCTTGCCTGGAAAACGCCATGGACGGAGGAGCCTGGCAGGCTACAGTCCACGGGGTCGCAAAAAGTTGGACACAACTGAGCAACTTCACTTTCACTTTCAATTAAGGTTACAAGACCAAGGCCTTAATCTGTGTTTGCAGGTTCTTGATCTTTTAAAATAAGTGATTAGTATAATGATTCATTAGTATAATAATACAGTGGTTCTCAAAGTTTGGTCCCTCGATCAAATAGTTATCACATTCCTGGGTCTCAACTCCAGACTTACTGAATCAAATACTAGATTTGGGACCAGCAATTTATGGTTTAACAAGCCCTCCAGGTAATCCTGATGCATGCTAAATTTAGGAACTCCAACAGTGGTTCTGGTATAGTAAGTTAGTATACTAAGTTCTCCATCACTAGCTTGAATTCAGTTCCACCTGATCAAGTTTGAAGATGTATGAATGTTGGAAACAGGACACCAAAATACTGAAACCCAACCTTTACGCCTGGAGACAAGTGCACCTATGACCAAGCCCACGAATTACAAAGAAACTATGTGATTTACAGTTGATGTAGTTCAAAGTTATTGCACATTTACTTGACCATCTACTCTGTACAACTTTAAACTTTTTACAAAACAACATTTTTTATAATTATGCAAGCTTGCAAAGTGAAAATAAAACTTGTTTGTCTGAAAAACAGAAAGAAAGTCAACCTGTGGTAGATAATGTGAAAGTACTAATGAGGCTAAGATCTGGAATCCTAAAATCTTGACATGATTATCTGATTCCCTGTACTCCAACCCTGAATTCTTTTTTTTTTTTTTTTTTTTTTTTAGAGGATTATTACTTTAAATATTGTGACGGTTTCCACCATAGATCAACATGAATTAGCCACATGCATACACATATCCCCTTCCCTCTCAACCCTAAATTCTTATTTACCAAAACTCAATTTCATTCAGGCATTCTTAATTTTTAATGGAACATCATTCAGTACACTGCTTGTAAGTGTTTACATGTAATCTTTGATAAAATTTTACAAAGCACTGAATTATATGATTCTGAAAGGAGCAAAGTTCAAATATATGTAACTATGGTTACAAATACAGTATTTAAAACACAGTCAAGAGAAAAGAGAAATTCTTTTAGGAAACTTTTTTAAGACCAATATCCAGGTTTAGCTCTTTTTAAGGTAACAAAATAAAATTTAAAAGTATTTAACGCCCATAATGCATAAAAACAGTACACAGATGTCAAGACTGTGTTCTCACTATACTGATTAAATGTAACATACCTCTAAATAAACTAACTGCGTAAGGAATAGTCCTGTACATAGTATGAGAAGGAAGGAAAAAGTAATTTTTAAAAAAAATAACAAACACTATCTTAGGAAACAAAAACTTTAAAACATCACATAAAAATAAACTAGATATCTATCAACTTATATAATTTATATGTTAGAGATTAGCAAGCGTTGATTCTCAAATTATTTGCTATACCTCCCAAGCATACTAAATCATCAGTTTTCAAGTCCTAAACAACATAATTTTGAGGCTCATCCCCTAAACAAGAATCTGTTTCAAAAGATTCAACTCTTAACTACAAAACACATTTTACACATAGAAAAAAATTAAAAATCACTTTGCTCCATGATCTTTTCAGATTTTACCTATATTGATTTCTTCTACTGCTAAAGATGTATCTAAGACACCTGTCCTGATGGTGATACCAAGAGCAAGAGTAAACTTAATAAAAGATGCAGGTTAAGGCAAGCAGAGAAGGCAGTGGCAGCCCACTCCAGTACTCTTGCCTGGAAAGTCCCATGGACGGAGGAGCCTGGTGGGCTGCAGTCCATGGGGTCGCAAACAGTCAGACACGACTGAGCGACTTCACTTTCACTTTTCACTTTCATGCACTGGAGAAGGCAATGGCAACCCACTCCAGTGTTGTTGCCTGGAGAATCCCAGGAACAGGGGAACCTGGTGGGCTGCCGTCTCTGGGGTCACACAGAGTCGGACACGACCGAATCGACTCAGCAGCAGCAAGGCAAGCTACCTAGATGACAGGTTTAAATTTTGTAATCACTGTGTATAAGGAACATGAGCCTGGGAATTGCTTCTCCACGAGTCTACCTGGCTCCTTCCTTCTAACATCTGCGCAGGATGAATCCCATGACCTTGACCTCCTACCTCAGTGCTGCCAGTCCCTCCTCCACTGACACTTAGAGGCAGCAGCACGGCAACCAAAGCAGAGACCACGGAGCCGGCGGCTCTGCATCTGAGACCCAGGTCTGCAGGTGCAAACTGCTAGATGTATGTTCTTAGAAAATTTTGTGAAGCTGTTTCTTCTGCCATGAAACTGGCTTATTGCTACCCATGCATAGGGACTGTTGTGAGGAATAAATTTAAAAAGCAGTAGAAATCCTTGGCACAGTGCCTGACAAAGAGCACACATTCAGCAAATGGTAACGATAATCGAAACAATGAGTGTCAACAGAAAGACAGATGCCACATGCTGTCCCTTATATATGGCACCTAAAGCATGACATGCATGAACTTACCTAGGAAGAGAAACAGACTCACAGACATAGACGACAGACTTGCGGAGGAGGCGGGGAGCGGGCATGGACGGAGAGCGCGGCGTCGGTAGATGTGAACCATTGCATACAGAACAGAAAAACAATAAGGTCCTACCGTACAGCACAGGGAGATATATTCAATACCCTGTGGTAAACCACAATGGAAAAGAATACGAAAAAATAAATATATACATACATGCATAACTGAATCACTTTGCTGCACGGCAGAAATTAACACAACACTGTAAACCAACTAAACAAATAGAATAAAAACAAAGATGACAAAATAATATTCTTTTCATGTAGAGCCTGTTAAAAAATCTTCCCAGTTTATTTTTCTCTCTTCCACTCATTTCTTAATTTAATATACACCTACTAGGCTGTATAAATTGCCAATATCCATTGGATCATAGAAAAAGAGAATTACAGAAAAACATCTGCTTCTGCTTCATTGACTACGCTAAAGCCTTTGACTCTGTGGATCACAACAAGCTGTGAAAAACTCTTAAAGAGATGGGAATACCAGACTACCTTACCTGTCTCCCATGAAACCTAAATGCAGGTCAAGAAGCAACATTTACAACCCGACACAGAACAACAGACTGGTTCCAAATTGGGAAAGATGTACGTCAAGGCTGTATATTGTCACCCAGCTTATTTAACTTACATGAACAGAACATCATGCGAAATGCTGGGCTGGATGAAGCACAAGCTGGGATCAAGATTGCCAAGAGAAATATCAATAACCTCAGATATGCAGATGACACTACCCTTATGGCAGAAAATGAAGAAGAGCTAAAGAGCCTCTTGATGAAAGTGAAAGAGGAGAGTGAAAAAGCTGGTTTAAAACTCAACATTCAAAAAAACGAAGATCATGGCACCCAGTCCCAACACTTCATGGCAAATACAGGAGAAAACAATGGAAACAGTGACAGATTGTTTTCTTGGGCTCAAAAATTACTGCAGATGGTGACTGCAGCCATGAAATTAAAAGACGTTTGCTCCTTGGAAGAAAAGTTACAACAAACTTAGAAAGCATATTAAGAAGCAGAGATATTACTTTGCTGACAAAGGTCCGTACAGTCAAAGCTAAGGTTTTCTTCAGTAGCCACGTACGGATGTGAGAAAGTTAGTTGCTCAGTAGCGTCTGATTCTTTGCGACCGTGTGGACGGTAGCCTGCCAGGCTCCCTTGTTAACGGAATTCTCCAGATAAGAATACTTGAATGGGTTGCCATTCCTTCTCCAGGGGATCTGCCCAACCCAGGGAATGAACCCAGGTCTCTTGTATTGCAGACAGATCTTTAACATCTGAGCCACCACGGAATCCCAGATGGATGTGAGAGCTGTACCATAAAGAAGGACGAGCGCCAAAGAATTGATGCTTTTGAACTGTGGAGCTAGAGAAGACTCTTGAGAGTCCCTTGGACTGCAAGGAGATCCAACCAGTCCATCCTAAAGGAGATCAGTCCTGAATATTCATTGGAAGGACTGATGCTGAGGCTGAAGCTCCAAAACTTTGGCCAGAGCTGACTCATCAGAAAAGACCATGATGCTGGGAAAGACTGAAGGCGGGAGGAGAAGGGGATGACAGAGGATGAAGTTGTTGGATGGCATCACTGACTCAATGGACATGAGTTTGAGCAAACCCCAAGGGCTGGCGTGCTGCAGTCCATGGGGTTGCAAAGAGTCGGACACAACTGAGTGACCCAGCACACACGTGGCAGCCAATGTCAGGCATTTAAGGGGAGGAGATACCTGTTGAAAAATGAGGAAGAAAGAACCCTTGTCCTCAAAGAACTGACCAACCAGGAAAACAGAAAAATAGAAATAACTATGTCAAGTGCTGTAAAAGCCACATAGATACCATGGGTAACCAGAAGAAAAAACATCTGATCACACTAACCAGGACAGGTTTCCTAGAAGAGATGGTAGTTAAGTCTTAGGTAAGTGTTTCACAGATGAAATGAAAATAATACTCCAGGCAGAGAAAATGGGAAGATGCAGAGACATACATAAAAGTATACACACATGTACACATACACACACAAAAATGCATAAATATATACACTGCACACAGTAGCAGTCTTTAGTTACAAGCGAAGGAAGTCAGTATTTATACAGAATCTAACTAGCAAAGTTCCTTATACTACAAAGATAATAACCAAATGAGAAACTGCTTAATGATAAAGGAAGATTTCCCAACCTTGGCCCCACTGACCTTTGGGACCAGATAATCCTTAGTTGCAGGGTGCTGTCCTGCACAATGACTACACCTGGCCTCAACCCGCTAGATACTAGCAGCACCCCCTCACACACGCCTCCCTGGCTTGTGGTCGCCAAAAGCAACCTCTGGATATTGCCAAATGGCCCCTGAGGCTACTGCTACGTGCCAGGCAGTGCTCTATGCTTCTCATTTATTATCTCATTTAACCTAACAACATAGTATCAATGAGGTAGTTTTTATTTTCCCCATCTTACAAATGAAGAAACTGAGGCTGAGGGTTAAAAAGCTTGCCAAAAAAATCACACAACCAGTCTGCATGGAACCCCACAACAGAGCTCCGGTCCCTACTATAAGCACTGTTCCGTTGTCTCTTCTTCATGTCTCAGCCTTTTTCATCTGATACTTGAAAATATTTTAAATATTATCTGGAAGTAAAAACTATAATAATCCACACAAGTGTAAGTTAAATAAAAAGACTCAACCTCAACTCAGGACAAATTAACAAGTATTTTTTAAGCACTAACTGTATGTATGCCCAGTACCAACTTTAGGAACTAGAATGGTTCAAAGAAACAAAACTACATTTATTAAGGATTTGGCTCAGGACCTTTTCAACACATTCTCTCTCTGAAATCTCACAACGTCCTGCGAGGTAGGTATTATCTTTTCTCTAAGTGAGGAAGCCAAGGTTCAGAATAGGAAAGTGGCCCCTGACCTAAAAAGGCTTACAATTTAATTGGAGATATAAGAAAAGTATTCTAAGACAGAGAATACCAAGCAAAATAGCTCCATTAACACACAGAAGGTGAGAGATTAAAAAAGAGCAGGAGGAAAGCTCCTTTGTGGCTTCCCTTGTGGCTCGGCTGGTAAAGAATCTGCCTGCAATGAGCGCGACCTGGGTTCAGTCCCTGGGTTGTGAAGATACCCTGGAGAAGGGAAAGGCTTACCCACTCCAGTATTGTGGCCTAGAGAATTCCACGGACAGTCCATGGGGTCGCAAAGAGTCGGACACAACTGAGCAACTTTCACTTTCAGGAGGAAAGCATATATCAATAGTTAGATTAGTCAGGGAATACTCCTTAAAAGAGGCTTCTAGTATCCCCTCTTTGGAAATGAAATGGGTAAGCAAAATATGATAAGCTGGGGAGGAGTAACACTTCTGTAAATAATGTGAAACAGAAGTGTGGGGCCTGAAAGGAAAGATGTGTGATAGCCAACTTAAGCAGTAAGCCAAGTGAAAATGGAGTAAAAAGCCTGCCTTAAAACTGAGACCTAGCGGCAGCTGGAGCGCAGTGAGACCAGAAACGTGCTCTTAGGGTGCTCCTGCCACAGAGCCTCTGAAGCACCGCAACCGGAGCAAGCACCAAAGGCCCGCCGGTGAAGACTCGCAGGCCGCTCCGCGGAGGCTCAGACACAGGAGGTCAAACGCCAAGCTTCACAGGACGAGAGGCGGCCATCTGCTCTGCTCTCATGTATTCGGTACCCTTCAACCAGAACCTAAGTCTCAAGAGGGCAGGGATTGTAACGTTCTGTTCACTGAGATCAATGCCTGGCACAGTAAGTCTTCAATGAACATCGCTGCTGAATAAAAGCAGTATTCAAAGTAGTGACATATTCAGAAACAAAGGTCACAAAGGCCTTCAGCAAAACAAAAATAACAATAATAGTGTAATATTTGTTACTCTTGCAACAATTACCATTTATTGAGCACTAACTCTGAGCCAGACACTGATTCATTATCTCGACCGTCTTAACCTCTAAGAGAGAGGTACTATTATCACCATCTCAGTTTTACAGGTTCACATACTGAATAAATAACTTGCCCAAGGTCACAAAGCAGCACAGCTGGAACCTGGGTCTGTTAACTCCAAGGCCTACCTCCCATCTCTCTGTCACATATACAGAATGACAAATACCCTTCTTACGCAAAGCTAGGGAAATGTGGCCACTGAGGGGAATGTGGTCCAGGAGGAAAAACAATGAAACAAAACAAAAGAAACTCCAACATACTCAAAAACTGTATGTCCGCCCTCTCCTCTAGCAGGTACTTCGGAAATTTTCCCACCCTAGAATACACAGATTATCCCACACAGATTAAAACTTCAATGGTTTAAAGAATCCAGATGCTGAAAAACTAGGAACTAGAGTCAATCATCTAATCAACATTTCAAAGGGTGGTAGATAACAAGTGGTAACACCCCATGTCCACATCCCAAAGAAATAACAGGGTGTGAACTCTGACTAAGGCTGATCTCAAAACGTCCTGAGCCAGTCTCCCCAATCTGCTGCTTCCTTCCCTCCTTCTCTCTGACTCTCCCCTCCTCTGTACATCCTGTCTCTCCTCTCCTACTAACAGGCCTTTACAAAACTTGGAAATCTTTTGTTTCCTAAACTTCTAATGTAGTGAGTTAAAATTTCCGTATTTCTCTAATTTAAAAAAAAAAAAAAGCCTACCTATGTACTATTCAGGTAGAAAAAAATGTTCCCCACTTATTAGAGCTGCATTCCAAAGGTTATATTATCAAAGTCACCCAATCAGTGAAGAGACCACCAATCATGCAAAAGAGAGCTAATGACCCATGTATTTATTGACATAGCCTCTGATATCACAGACAGAATAAACAAACAGGAAGAAGGTAAACTCACTGGAAAGACTATGCTCTTCTCTCACCTATCCGGTAACCTATTCATAACCATAATTCTTTCTGAAAATGTCTAAAATGGAAAGAAGCATAACTTCAGAATTAAAACTCCAATTGCAACCACCAAAGAAAAATATTTAAAAGACTGAATTTGTTTTAAAATTAAAATATTCGTTAAATTACTTAACCAGAGATTCACTAATATATGTCAATCTAATTCCTGCATAAGAATGAGGACAAGAGTTGGCAAGAAAAACAGTGCTAAGGAACATATCTCAATCTTTTCTTTCTGCCTGCAGATTTTTTTCATACACTTATCTTAAACATACAGTTCTATTAAATAAACAAACTATGAAGACATAGGCAAACTGTTCTCAAAATGGAAATACTTTCCAAATACAAAAAACTATCAAGAAGCATTTATTTCTTGAACTGACCAATAGAACAGTGATTCTGCCAAGTAAAGGAAAAGTTACTTCTGAAAGCTGATCCTGCAGTTAATAAATATTAAGCATGAAAAGGGAATATCCCTTCCTCCCTCTCATCATTTTAGAAAAAGGAGAAAGCTAAAAATTTAGTGAAAACAAAATTACCTAAATAAAATTCCTTTCATCTTAATTTGAGATGTACTGATACAAATAAAACTTTTTAAACTTTATGATATTTTCAAAGTTTTTTATTCTCAAGTGTTAGAGATGGACAGTTAACTGTCTTGATAACCCAATTACATACTGCTATTTCTAAATGGACAATTTAAACCATAGTCACTTTCAGAAATAATAAATTATTCAAAAAAGAGTCCTTTCTAATCTAAGCACTATTGAGGTCTTTAGGGATAAATTCAAGTTCTAGTTACATTTAAATAAATCTTTCTTTTCTATAAATAATAAGCACAGCAGTTCTGCCATTTCTTTAAGATTTTTTTAAATAAAAATGTTAATGAATCATACACTGTTTCAGACGCTTTTGAAAACACTGCAGAATTACTTCAGAATAATTTGTTAAACTCAAGGCTGAATTTAAGTGTTGGGCAATATAAAGCCTGACATTAGCCTTCTGTCTATGTTATACTTTAAAAGATCTTTACTATAGTAAGTTAACAGTCATGGATCATCTTACTATATGCCAGGCACTGGAAGAGCTCCGCATATGTTTTACATTATCCCATTTAATCCTAACAACAACCCTGTGTAAGACACGTCCCCAACAACAACCCTGTGTAAGACACGTCCCCATCAACAGGTGATGAAGTCGATAGCAAAACGCTACGTAGCTTGTCCTAGGCCACAAAGGTAAGGAAAGCATTGCCTAACTAAAGGGGCTTCTGCCTCCAGAGCATCAATGTATTTTACAAGAGAAATGAGAAGCAAGTTGGTAACACGCTGCTTGTTCCAAGAACGTGTAATGGTTTCGACCATCAGACAGTTCTAAGTTACCCACCATTATGAGTGGTGTTGGAGAAGACTCTTGAGAATCCCTTGGACTGCAAGGAGATCAAGCCACTTAATCCAAGAGGAAATCAACCCTGAATATTCATTGGAAGGACTGATGCTGAAGCTCCAATACTTTGGCCACCTGATGCAAAGAGCTGACTCATTGGAAAAGACCCTGATGCTGGGAAAGATTGAAGGCGGGAAGAGAAGGGGATGACAGAGGATGAGATGGTTGGATGGCATCACTGACTCGACGGACATGAGTTTGAGCAAACTCCGGGAGATGATAGAGGAAAGGAGGACCGGCGTGCTGCCGTTCACGGGGTTGCAAAGAGTCGGACGTAACTGAGCGGCTGAACAACAACGTTCGTGGGGCAAGTCCTTCTCAGACCTAGAGATGTTGTGCAAATGTCTATCACTACCCCCTAACTGCCTGAAAAGCATGCCATCCTAAAAGTCTCACTCAGATACACACTTTCTTCCAAAAACAAACCAGCAATTTGTTTTGACACTTCACATCTGGCCTAACATATATTGATGGGTTCAGTATCTTGTCCTATGGTGAATCTCTCAGAAGAAAGCCCAAGCGATATTAAAAATACTTTGCACCACTATCTTTTTAATAGTTCCTAAACTCCACAGCAGCCATGAGGAGCATCTAGCATGACTCGTGGGCACACAGACACACACGCAGCTCATGCAACCTCCTGCCTAAAGCCACCAGGCTTCCAGTAGCCAACCTTCAGCTGGAAAAAAGGGGCAGAGGCCAAATAGCAAAGCAACAGAAACCGCACATCTGACTGAGCTACAATCTATCCCTTAGGTGAAGGGGAAGAGGGCAAAAAACAAGACACCAAGCAATAACATCTCTTGCGCATTCTGTTCATTACTTTTCAACATCCAGCATTGCAGGAGAACACAACACAAACATATTTTCTTCTATTAGCTTACAGTTTTAGAGAAATCAATCGTTACTCAAAACTTTCTAAGGGAACATTTTAGAAAAACTGCTATACGTTCTGTCACTCAATATCCAGATCAAGCACAGATATTCCCTCAAATATTTCGCCATCCTGACAAAAGACTAGGAGGAACTGCTAACTATACATGCGTGTAAACGTGTAATTATTAGAAAATATATATCCCATAGTGTTCAGAAAAAAATCAAGCAGATTTAGAAAACACTCTAAACCTGTTGTAAAAGGGATCAGGATACAGTATCAATGAGGTATCACAAGAAAGTAGCCAAAATCTACTACACTAAGGCATCAGACTGACTGGCTTGACACTGGGTGGGGAAAAGACACAAAGTAGAAATGTTTAACAGCAGGAGTCCATTACTTGGAAACAACTTTACTCATCTGTTGGTAATGACAATTCAGCTACAAGTAAAAAAAAAAAAAAATTATACACCTCTCTTCCCTAGTCCACTGAAAGTGTCACCAATATAGAATATTTCTATTTGGAATATTTGCAAATAGGAGACAGACACCTTGTGTCTTTTAAGCTGCCACTAATCCTTAAGCTTGAAATAAAAGGAAGACTTTCAAAAAGAGCAAAGAAACAATCCCCTCCTAATGAACGAGAAAGCAATGGCACAGTGACCTTCTTTCTCAAAGGCATACTAAAATTGTCAGGCTGTGTGAAACTGTCAGACTCCTTTTTTAAAGGAAGAGGAACTAAAGTTATCAATTATATGTAGAAACATTATGTAAAGTAAAAGCAGGTTTGAAACTAAAAAGTGGTCACTACTGCAAGAATAATCCCTTCCCCTGCCTGAGATAAATAAGTCCTAGGAAACCAGGGTGAAAATATACCACCATCCAATATTAACAAATGAAACAAAAGTTTTGATATTAGCTATGATGCAACATTGAACAAAATGAACTGTCCTTTCTAAACAACACATTTGAGATTTATTTGTTGGGTGAATCTATTAACCCATGCTACATTTAACCTTAAGAACACAGCAAAACTTTTTAAAGTACACAATTAAGTGATTTAAGTGATCTGTTAAGATATAATACTTGAAATGAACAAAAATTGTGGAGCCAGTAATTCTACCCACTGAAGGGCATTGCAAAAGATCACCAAAGCTTTAAGAAACAGAAGAGTCAAACTTTTAATGATCTTGAGGTTTGACTAGCACTCTCAGCTGACTCAAACAAACCTTGAACAATTCTAATTCTACATCTAAACTAAATGCTCTACAGCTTATTTTCAGAACCTTTCAAAATTATACTCACAAGCTTCTTCAAAGATACTTCAGAGATGCTTCTGGCCCCGATATACAGTCAGTATATCACCATATGGCACCTTATATGCTATGCTATCTCTGAACGAGAAATCCAGCAGTCCCTACTCTTTAGTTGCACCTCTTTACAGATGGCATTGCCTCCGCTCCTCGGCCCATAGGTTTCATCACTGTGGAGGCAAAAGGACCTCTGCAGAATCATTTAAGACAGCCTCCAAGAAATACATCTCATTTAGAAAACAGAGACCAGCTAAAATAGCCAGTCCCAGCTTTGTAGTGGAAGGAAGCTCACACTGCATGTTAGAGGACTTGGCAGTGCTTTATACCAGGGATCTGTAAGCTACCAGCCAAACCCAGTCTACCTGGTTTTTATGTATGCGGCTTTATTAGAACACAGTCACACACATTCACTTACATATTGTCTGTGGCTGCGTTCACACTTCAACGGCAGAAGTGAATCTTTGCAGCAAAGACCATATGGTTCACAAAATCTAAACTATTTACTAACTGGCCCTTCACAAAGAAAAGTTTGCCAACCCCTCCTCTGCACAATGAGATGCTGGAGGGAAACACAAGGTTTCTCCAAGAACCACCTTCAAGTATGTGAACTGGGCTGCTAACTACATGTGGGCTTGGGATCACACAATGTTTAAACACACACACACACACACATATGACTCTTTCAATGTTTAAACACACACACACACGACTCTTTCAATGTTTAAACACACACACGACTCTTTCAATGTTTAAATACACACACACACGACTCTCTTATTCATCCCAAATGAGTCCCAAAGTTGCTAAGGCAGAGCACACTGCCTACTACGAGCCCCATCTTCCCCACTGTCTTTACTAGTAGACCAAGTCAACACAAAAAGGCCCTTTCAAGTTCATCAGAACATGACTTCATCTGCAGAAAAAATGTGGAAACTAGACGGTGAGAAGAGAGGGCACACACGACACATATCCCAAGTCCTGGAGCCACCTTAGATGCAGCGCCCTGCCTGAACAGCTACGGCCATTCCAACTACTGCTCTGAGGGAGAGGCCAAAGAAGCTACTAAGACGGTGATCAAACTAAGGAGGACAAAAAAGCACGATAATATATTTCCTACCTCATAATCCTTAATCCTTGTTAGATGCTGATGACGCTGTGCTGTGCTCCGTAGCGTCTTTCTCTTATGAGGCCCCACAGACTGTAGCCCACCAGGCCGCTCTGTCCATGACATTTCCCAGGCAAGAGCGGGTTGCCATTTCCTTCTCCAGGGGGTCTTCCTGACCCGGGGGTCTTCCTGACCCAGGGATCAAACTGCGTCTCCTGCATCTCCTGCATTGGCAGGTGGCTTCTCTACTATTGCATCAACTGGAAAGGCCTTGTCAGAGAAGACCCTACATGCAACTTCCACCACAAAATTTTTAAATATTTTTAATTTCTTAAAGATCAGTCTTCCAGTGTCTATAAATGCTTCGAAGATGTCTAAATTCTTTTAAGTGCCAAACTGGTTTTTGCTTGTTTTTTAATAGAAAGGTTTTTAAGGCATTTTCAGCACACTGTGCCAACACAGGGATATCCCCTCCATTGTATGGGACACAAAGACACGCACCAACTGCAGCAGGGGAAGTAGCCTTCTCTGCCAGCTATTTTTAGCACCACTTCGTCATGTTAAAGACCAAACTTAGGATAATAATGAAAGGCAAACTTTTAAAAAGATGAATTGGATGAAACAGATCTGTCCCTTCTTGTAGAAGTTCCTTAAAAATGAAATTTTATATATTCTTCTGAACTTAATCTCAAAGGACCTATATGGCCTATAAAAAGCTTGTTAGCTATTTCAAAGATAATCATATGCCCGAAGACTGAACTGGTAGCCATGTTTAAAGGTCATTCCTTCCTTTTCAATTTCAACTCTCATTCACTTTCAGTCTCATCCATTCTTTGTTCTTCCTGTATCTTTGCTAACAAATTCCCCTCCTCTCAAGTAAATGTACCCATTCTTCGGCTCATTCCCTCCATAAACACTATAGAGAAACCATAGTACTTAATAATGACTCCCAGTTTTCAGCATATTACTCATCATTTTACTGTTTTGAAACGGCATCAGTATTCAACTTTCACCCTAAAATTTAATGTCCAAAACAAAGTCCATTGCCCCATTTTTTAATTACTCTTCATAAAAAACAGCTAGTACCATACTAACATATCAGGAGCATCTTCTTCCTCACTCCTGCATCTGTTACAGCTCTTCAGTTGACTGTGGTGTAAAACTGTTAGTACCCTAGAACACTAAAATCCTCATCCAGGTACAATGCCTCTTGGCCTAAAATACAATTTATCCTCAATGGTCTAAAACTACCCTCTCAAAAACACTACTCTCACTTCATTCTTCGGACTGTAAACATGTATCCACACAAACTGGCCCTAAGCCTATTCGACAAATTCCCGCTGTATTCCCGTAAGTTAACTTCCTAATTACATTTGTCCCTCACATCCTCCAGTTCCAAGAGTTCAAAACACTTTATCTTCACCTGCTCTTTTCTTCCTAAAAAAAAAAAAAACACCTTCCCCTGACTGAGATACTCCAGTAAGTTCTGTACAGTCCAACATCAACATTTCTCTAATGAAATTTGTACAAATAAATTTACATCTATAAGGTACCAAACAGCAACCAACACAGTGGTCATGGGTGGAAACTAGTCCATTCTCCCTTTCCTACAATTCTGTGCAAGTTTCATTGCCTCTGCCTCCCAGACACAAAAGCATCTCAAAGGCAGGGGCCCCCAAATATTTTGCTGTTTCTTTGCTACTCAAATATGCAATAAAACATTACCGTGATTTTTAACCAATGTATAGTCAAAACAATACAAGTCTTAAAGTTGTAAACAACTTTGATGGAGTATAATCTACGCTCAAATTAGTTTGTTGCTCTGTCCTCCTTTCCTCCCCACCAAAAAGAGCCTATGCCAAACTACATTTCTCTGCCTCCTATCTTTGTCAAGTATGGAATACATGACTTCCTCAAGGTCACAAAATAACAGGTCTGCAGACATTCAGTGTTGACTCCACATCTAATAGTACATACACTACTCAATATTTTGATGTCAGTATCTATTTAAAAGAGAATTTAAGACTTCTAACAAAAGCATAACAAGAACAAGGCATACAGAGAAACAGAACACCTGGAAAAGTCCCAAAGGAGGGCAAAGTGACGATGAGGATGGAAGAGACTAGTCTCAGACAGACAGAAAGTCAGGACAGATGATGGTAAAGAGAAACAATCTATATCTGCAAAGCCAAACAGCAGCCAACACAGTGGGCATGGATGGAAACCAGTCCATCCTCCCTTCCCTACAATTCTGGGCAAGTTTCACAACACAGTGGGCATAGATGGAACCAGTCCATCCTCCCTTTCCTACAATTCTGGGCAAGTTCCACTGCCTCTGCTGCCCAGACACAAAAGCATCTCAAAGGCAGGGGCCCCCAAATATTTTGCTGGAAAAGATGAACTCCAGCTTGTTCTAGCAATTCTTAAAACACAAATTTGGGATGTGTCTTGAAACTTGAGACAGGTTTGGGAGAAATAAATGAACCGTTCCATAATAAGCTTGTAGAATTCATTTCTTCAAAAGAGAAACAATTCAGGATGAAAAGTGTTTCGAGAAAGTTTTAAAAAAGATCCTGAATGAAAAGAGCATAGATAGATAACTGCATTCCCACAAAGTTTCTACATTCATTCCCACTAAGCCTCTCTCAGCAGTGGCTTCAGAGAGTGTGAGTTCATACAGCTGTCTGGAGGGGCCCTAATTGTTAGTACTGCCTATGTTCTGTTAAATAAAATTCCACCGTAGGCTTATGGTCTGTACAAATATATGAAATGTTAATTACTTTCCTGCAGACCTTAATTTGGCACACGGAGAGGATACCTAAATTACAAATAGAAGATTTTAAAGACTTCACTTTTAAAATAAAGAGGAAAAACATTCTTCTTCAAAGAATTAAACATCAGAAGTTTCTCCTCACCGTATAGAGAAGCCTAAGATAAATAAGCAAAGCTTCAAGTCATCAAGTAGGGCACATGCTACTAAAAAATAAAGCACTTAAGGAAAAATTTAGTAACTTTCATAAACTGGTTAAAGCACTAAAGTCTCTTCCTCAAATCAGTTGCGATTCATAAGAACTCAGAATTTCCTGAGTAACTACAATCTGTTAGTGTCCTCCGGATACACAGGAATTACACCCAGGAAACGAGAAGGTAAAAAAAACAACTCCTATACCAGTTGCTCCTGAAATGAAATCTCTCAAAGAAGACTGACCAAAAAAAGTTTTACTTTTAGGGGTTCACAGAGTCAGAGGTTCCCACGTGGGAACCCAAATGAGTTGCCCAGGGCCAAAAACTACAGCGCAGTTTCCCACCCGATGTACCAGGAAAAGAGAGATTACAGAGATGTCCTTTGTGCGCACATAGACTCCGGCTTCCTCAATTTCCTTTTGCTAATTACTGGCCAGAAAGGTGCAAGTGTCCACTCTGAAGCAAGACAGAACGCCTCGAAGAGAAACCTGTGTGTATCCCACGCACCCAGCGCTAAAGGTCACAAAACCCAGGGCTGCCGGATGCCTCTCCCGGCAGCGAGGACTAAGGTACCGCTCTCATCTACACTCCTGGAAAACATCGGCCAAACTCCAGAGGACGCCCCAGCATCCTCCCCATTTCTACCCCCCACTCCCCTTTCTCGGGGAACTCACACTTTAGAGAAGAACCGGCGGCGCGGAGAAAGCGGACTGCTTCCTGTCCTCCTCGGGACCGAGGCGGCAGCCGCGGCAGCTCCGGCGCGTCGCTGAGCAAGAAGCGGGGCTGGGATCGCCAAGCCGGGCGGCCACCCGGGTCTCTTCCGTGCGGCTGGAGCAGAGGCGGCAGCGGCGGCCCCGCTTACCTCCTCTTTTCCTCTTCCTGGGTCTCTTCAGGCTGGGTCTTCTGCCCGTCGCGGGCCACTTCTCCCCGACAGTCCCGTCTGGGAGGCTCCGGATTTTTGTCTTATAAAGTTTCTTCTGGGCGGAGGCTGCGGCCGGCCCCCCGGGTCCCCCCCGGCCCCGCCGCCCTCGGGGCTGGGGCAGGGAGGGGGCTCTAAGAACTCCTCCCGGAGTCCTGCCGAGGAGCCGGGGGGCCGGCGGCGGGCCGAGAACGGAGAGCCCCCGAGGGGGCAGAGGGGCGGGGGAGGGAAGGGAAGGACGGCGGCGCCGGTCCCGCTGTCCCCGCCGCCCCGGCCGCCGCTTCACATCGGGGTCGCCGCCCCCCCAGCCGGGGGCCGTCTGCCCGGCGCGGAGCCCCGGCTCATGCACTCCGCGGCGAGGTGCTACGGCCCCGGGCGGGTGGCCGAGGCGGCGGCGAGGTGGGGGACCCGGCCGGCTCCGCTCGGCGCCGCCCCCGCTCCCGGCTCCCGCATGTGTCGCTGCGGCTGGGACCCCCGCCCTCCACCTTGGGGGTCCCTCGCCCCGCGCCCCGGGACCAACAGAAGCTCCGGCCCCTCCTCAGCGTTCTCTCTCCGCGGAGCAGCGGGCCAGTCCCGGCCCAAGGTAGCCACCTCCCTGCCCCCCAGCCACCGGCTCCGGCTCGGGCTCCGGCGTGTGCAGCCGCGGCTGCCGGCCGGGAAGGTGAGGGGGGGAGAAGAGAGGTGGCCGCGGCTCCCGCCGGCCCAGGTCAGGGCAGAGGTCCTGGCGGCGGCCGGTGCACGGGCGCGGGGTCTCTCAGATGCTCCCTGGCTCTCACGCTCGCGGCGGCGGCGGCGGCGGTAGCGCCCGGAGCTCAGCTCGCTGTCTCCCTCGCTCAGTGCGGGGCTCTCGCCTCACTCCAGAGAGAGGGGCGGGAGGAAAACGGCGCGCAACAATGACGCAAGTCACCTAGCAACCGCTCTCTCCCCCACCCCCTCCCTTTTCTCTCCGCTCGGAGGCTCACTCCCCTAGTCTTTTTTCACCTTTCCGACCACCCCGCCCTAGGCGCCTCTGGCGCGCTCTGATGACGCTCCAAGGGAAGAGGAAGTCGGGCTCGGCGAGCGGGTGGGTGCGCCTCGGGCCGCGGACTCGGTGTCGCTGCCGCCGCCTCTACGGCCGCGTCAGAACAGAAGAGAGGAAGGGGAGGAGCCGCGTGGAGCCTAAGCTGCCGCCTGAGCTTACCCCTGACCCGAGGGCGGTGNTGTTTATTCAATGAACCTGTGGAACTAAACTCTTGCTTTGTATTTTATAGGCAACTATGTAACAAATTGTTTCACCTGCACAAATTTTTTTTCATTTCCAGTTTCATTCTTTTTATGAAAGTTACAATGGCTTTTTCTTCCCTCCTAAAACTCCTGCTAAAATACATGTTTTGTTTTTCTTTTTAATTTTACTCATTAATATCAAATACATACCATCCCTGTCACTACCTGACAAATTTTCCCAAGGTATTTGACTATTCTATCATGTTCTTATCTGTCAGTTCTTTGTTTGGAGTGAGTGATATTTTAAGATTGGATGAAGAACCACAGAAATTAAATCACTTAGACAGGGTCAGAAGATTAAATAAAAAGGAAGCCTGGACTCAGCCCCAAGTCTTCAAATAGATTGCTTGCTGTTACATCATACTGACACTCAGGCAGCAAGGGAAATTAGTTCCCCTGGTCTGTGGAATGTTGTTCACTTCCACATGGCAAACCTCATATTCTACCAGTGGATAAGGTTACTTTAGTTTAAGCCTAATAGCTCTAGAATCAGATTAAGATTGGTACACATAAAAATAAAAGAATAAAAATTTTAAATATTAATATAAGTGATAGTGCTAAAAAGGGGCTACATGGAAACCTGCTTTTAAAAAAGGTTTTGCCACTCTCTCCTTCATCACTTACAGCCAGTCTATCACTTGACGCCTGGCCTCTTCAGAGAAAAACCATACTTCCTCAACATCTGAAAGAAGAACTGCAGAATAAAGCAGTGGTTGGTCATATCAAATGATGCAGCAAAGGCTCTTGGATTTGGTGGTCAGCTCCTTAATAATATCATAGTGCTGTTAAAAATGTTGAAAGATACCAGAGCTTGATGACATTGTTAAACACAAGAACACATCACTCTAGAAAACTTATCAACTGTTTGATGAGCTTGTCCCTGTGTGGCCTTCGTCATCATCTCAGTTTGCAAAAAGATTGATTCTGAAAATGAACGATAGTTGACTGCTAGTTATAATGGAAAATTAATATAAATTTGAATCCCTTGTAATATTTGATAATTTAGCTTTAAAGTTTCAGAAGAATCTTTCATTTGATTTTGTCATTAATAGTCACTATCTTTAGTAAAGTCTAGCCATTATTTTTAAAATAAAATATTCAGTGAAACAGAGTTAAAGAAAATGACTTCATAAAAATACTAAGGTATGCTTCCATGTAGCTTAACTCTGAAAAGGAAAGGTTTCTAAATGTTTTGGCTTGAAATACAAAGTTGATTTATTGAAGTAACAGTAGGGAGTTGCTAAAGGTACTGGATCTATAAATATTTGTATATTTTTGGTCTTCCAAGGAGTAATGATACAGCGAAAACTTAAAAGGGTTAGAATATCTATCCAAAGCACAGGATTTTCACGTTTACTTCCCCACTTAATGAACAGAAATTTACTTATCACCTGTTTCCTAGCACTGGACTAAATGCTGAACATATAATGGTGAAAACAGTGGTGTCCTGGCTCGATGGGGCTCGTAGTCTGGTGCCAATATGCCCTGGTGGCTCAGTAAAGGATCCACCTGCAATGTGGGAGAACTCGGTTTGATCCCTGGGTGGGGAACATCCCCTGGAGGAGGGCATGGCAGCCCACTCCAGTATTCTTGCCTGGAGAATCCCCAAGGACAGAGGAGCCTGTGGGGCTACAGACTATGGGGTTGCACAGAGTTGGACACGATTGAAGCAGCTAAACAGCAGCAGCAGCCAATAGGTCCCAGCTTGATACTTCACGTCAGCTAACACCAGCTAAAACTGTGTGAACTATCTGAAGATGTATTCTTTCCTCTTAGTTGGAGGAAGATTGCTTCACAACATGGTGTTGGTTTCTGCTATACAACAATGCAACTCAGCCATAAGTATATACGCACGTGTGTCCGTGTGAGTCACTCAGTCGTGTCCTGCTCTTTGCGACCCCCAGGGACTGCAGCCTGCCACGTTCCTCCGTCCATGGGATTTTCCAGGAAAGAACACTGGAGTGGGGTGCCATTTCCTTCTCCAATGCGTGAACGTAAAAAGTGAAAGGGAACATACTGTGAAATGATTACCACAATAAGGTTAACAAAGTCATTACCTCACATAGTTCCCTCTGTGTGTTTGTTGGGGTACCTAAAAGTAGTTTAAGGTCTACTTTTTTAGCAAATTTCAAGCATAAAATACCAACAGTATTTTGATCGCTTGTGTCCTGCCCCCAACTTGATCCAATCAGAGTTAACATATTGCATTCTTCAGTTATATTTAAATGTTTAAATATGAGTATTTTTAGGGAAACTGAAAACTGGACTTTGTAATACTATTTGGCAGTAATTGCTTTACATTGTATCATTTTTTAATGTTATATTTTAGGTCCACTAAGAGCATTCTCTAATTTTAGTAAAAGGTGGTCTTTTCTTCAGTGGCTTTTCCACTCACCTTTGACTCCATGCAGCTTTACTAGTTGGGGGAGTCACTCACTGAGGTACTAAGCACTCCCCTGCCTTCCAAAAGTTACCTGTACATTTTCTTAGATGCTGTTTCCTTCCACCTTTGTCCTACCATGCCTCCCCTGGAAGGCCCTGCTCTTTATCCCAGCCAAAGCCCTTATTACCTCTTTCTTTTCTTGAATTTGTCCTGACTTTATAGGCACCTTTTCATCTAACTCTCAGTTCTTAGGTTCTCTTATTCTCTACCTGTCTTTCAGGTTACCACAACCTCTGCTTAACTCTACCAGAGTCTGTACCTGATTTTCTTCACCTTCATCGGAGTCCTTTGTAACGGAACCCACTACCACTGCAACTTGTCACCAGTAGAATGTGCTTAGCTTATTATAAAGCAAAGAAGAACATACTTGACAAGAACCTAGAACGTGCTGTCCCTTCATTTAATCCTCACAAACCTTTCAAGTAGATGCAAGAGGCCCATGTGCCTTTTTCCTCTTCCTGGTCACAAAGGAGAACTGTTTCCCAGCCTCCCTTGCAGTTAGGCTGGAGCCTTGTGGTTAGTCTGGCCAGCAGAACATGGGCAGAAGTAATGTCTGTCATGTCCAGGCTTGATCCTTAGTTTCCCATGAGGTAATTAGCTCCTCTGTCTATAGGAGTAGAAGCAAAGGATGTTCAGATATTGGCTCACATGCCAGAAGCAGCCCAGATTCCTTAGCTGCCTCTTGGAGAAGCACTATCTGACCTAAATCAAACAGTGAACAGAGCAAAACGTAAAGTTAAGTTGCGGAGTTTAATCATAAGTCCTGAGAATGCAACCCTCTTTTGTTATATTGTTCGTATAGAAATAGAAGTTCTGAGTTCCAACTCAAACTATAAAATGACTTTTAGGGAAAAGAAAAACCCTAGGGATTGACTTTTCTGTGAGAGAACCACATATGAGACCACCAGTCCCCTCCAGACAGGTGTTCAAGGCTTCCATTTCAAGGATGAAGCTATCCTTGGGTTCTTCAGCCTTTCATTCCAGGACTGACATTTCTTTTAACAACCAAACAAAATGTTACAACCTACCATCTTATATGTCACGAAAAGTTTAGAGCCAGCTGTCTCCACTGTGGCTGGCATCCTCAAATTATTTCAGTGCCTTGCCCCTCACTTACCTTTCTCATTTCATCAACATAAGACTGTTACATGCAGCCGCCTTTTAGGTTGAGGGGTGAGTGAATGAAGTCCCTCAATCATGTCCAACTCTTTGTTACCCCGTGGACTGTAGGCTCCTCTGTCCATGGGATTCTCCAGGCAAGGGTACTGGAGTGGGTGGGTTGCCATTTCCTTCTCCAGGGGATCTTCCGGACCCAGGGATCGAACCCAGGTCTTCTGCATTGCAGGCAGATGCTTTACCCTCTGAGCCACCAGGGAAACCCAAGAGCCAGCATAGCAGAGGAAACAGTTTCAAAATCAGTGTCCCATATAACTTTTAAAAACTGCTGACCAATTGCAACCTTAGTGGATTTGGCAGTGATTATGTCTCTCCTTAGGTCTCTTCCAATCACCCTGAGTTTGCTACCCTAACCCCCATATCCCCTTTACATTTCTGCAGAGCAGTCAGTCTCTCAAGATAAGCTTCCTCTTACTTTATTAAAAACAATTCAACTATCTTGGGTCTCTACCTTTTATTTTAAAATCCATCAAACTCGTTAATAATGTATACAGATGCAAATAACAGAACCCAACTGGCATAATCAACGTAGACTCTACTGTTTCTTTTTAAGAAAAAACCCACTGGTAGGGAGTTCAAGGTTGGCACAGCAGCTCAGTATTGCTTTCCAGCACCCAGGCTCTTTTTCATTGCATCCTCATCGCCATCTGTATCATGTTGACTTTTATCATCAAGCCTGTTGCTTAATGAATCACAAACTGGCGACTCTTCCTTGGGCTGTGCTTAGTTGCTCAGTCATGTCTGACTCTTTGCAACCCCATGAACTTTAGCCCCCCAGGGTTCTCTGTCCATGGAGATTCTCCAGGCAAGGATACCGGAGTGGATTGCCATGTCCTCCTCCAGGGGATCTTCCCAACCCAAGGATCAAACCCAGATCTCCTGCACTGCAGGCAGATTCTTTACCATCCGAGCCACCAGGGAGCCACATCCACACTGCAGACAGGAAGGAAGGAGAGAGGGTGCTGCCTGTATGAGGAAGAGCCGATTGATTCTTCTCCAACACTTCCAGCACATCTCCATTTAGGTCTCATTGATAGAGTGGTGCCTTGGGGCCACACGTAGATCTAAAGAAGACTGAGTAGTATTTTAGCTGGGCAAGTTGTCCAAGGAGAGGTTGGCCTTCCGTAAGTAAGGAAAGTGGGAAGGATAGACAGGGAGTAGGAAACTAGCAGTGTCTGACCCACTTTGTCTTAGTCTGTTCTGACTGCTATAACAAATTACCATAGACTAGGTGGCTTATAAGCAACAGAAATCGATTCCCCACAGTTCTGGAGACCTGAAGCTTGAGATCGCGGTGCCAGCACGGTCGGGGGAGGACCTTCTTCCAGGTTGCAGACTGCTGATATCTTGTGTCCTCACATAATGGGAAGCAGAGGGCAGCCACCTCTCTCCTAACTGTAAAGGGCACTGACCCCATTCATGAGGGCTCCACCTTCATGACATCGTCCAGTCCTCATCTCCTGGCACCATCACAAGAGGGAAAGGGGAGCGGGTGGAGGGACAGAGTAGGATTTCACCATGTGAGCATTCAGTCCGTAACTCCCTTAAAGATGTTTTTCTTCAAAGGACCACCTATCCCAGAGACGAAATGCCGATGTCAAAGCCTCAGAAAAAACTAACCTGGTTTTTATTTCATATAGAAATTTCCCAGTGCTTGGCATGCAAATATCACTAATATGTAGACTTTTCTTTTTGGTTTCTTATAGTTTAAAAGTTCTAGCAATATAATTCAGGGGCCTTTTTAATAAATGAATGTGTGATTTCCAGATGGTTGGCTTTTAATCTCTTACATCATCATTGCAAAGCACATCATATTGGTTGCATTTTAAGCTCTTTTTTTAGACCCAAGTGAATTATTAAATATTCATTTCCCTTTTAAAATCCAAAATAAGCATTATTTGTATTTAGTTTAAAACAATCTGAAATTTACAGAAAATTGCAAATACAGTATAAAGAACTTTTTTTTTATCTTGAGCTACCATTTGGGAGTAAACTGCCAACCAGATGCCCTCTCACCCCCAAATACTTCCTGGGATGCTCATTTTCCCACCTAATCACAATATAACCATTAAAATCAGGAAATAAGCACAAGCCATTTATATTACCCAATCCTAATTCCCCCTCATTAAATTTCATTTTTCATCCCAATAATATCCTTTGTACAAAAAAAAATAACAGTTAAGAATTGTCACATGTCTTTAGCGTCCTTTAGTCAAAGATGCTTCCTCAATCTTTGTTTGGCTTTCATGACCTTGATACTTTGGAGACCACAGCTTGTGTGGGGCCTCCTTCGGTTTAGGCGTGTTTGTGTTTGGCAGGAATACCACCCAAGTGATGCTGTACTCAGACGACTCTCAGTTTGGTTTGTCCCATTACTAGCAATGCTCTCTTTAACCGCTTGATCAAAATGTTGTCTGCCCAGCTTCTCCAAAAGGAAGTAACTCCAAAATAAAGTTACTCTAAATATTTTTCTGTTTTGAATTAACAAGTATTAATTTTGTGAAGAGATAAGTTATTGTTTCATCGCTGAGTCATGTCCGACTCTTTGTGACCCCATGGAGTGTAGCCCACCAGATTCCTCTGTCCATGGAATTTCCCAAGCAAGAATACTGCAGTGGAAAGGAAAGTGCCATTTCCTTCTCCAGGGGATCTTCCCATCCCAGGGATCGAACCCACATCTCCTACACAGGCAGATGGATTCTTTACCACTGAGCCATCAAGAAAGCCAGAGAGATACATTAGCTCTAAGTAAATACTCTATTCCTTATCAAGCCTTCACTTTACTTTTATTCACATCAGTGTGGGTTCCTGGTTTCCTATTTTGTTCAATAGATTTTTTTATTATTTGTTGTGATGCTTATAATGTCTCATATTTCACCAGTGGGAACCCTTTCAAATTGGCTCATCTGTCATTTTGTCCCATCCTTCTGTATTTTCTTTTTTTCTGGCACAACAAAATGTTCTCCGCTCTTGTTGTTTTTTCCCTGCCCCCATGTTGCAAGTGGCCATTTCAAGGAATAGGGTTACCAAATATAATAGAGATTAATAAGCTAAATTTGAATTCAGATAAATAATAAATAGTGAAGATATATCCCATACAATAATTTCTTGTTTGCTTACAGTTTGCTGTATTTTCATATAGTAAATCTGGCACCCTACCAAGAAATCCTGGTTCCCTGAAATGGAAAATGGTATTTAGAAAACCACAATCAGCATAGGTCTGCTGGTTGCAATATGAGTTCACAGCTCTCTTGATGGACAGAGGTAGAGAACATGTATACACACACACGGACACATTTACATCTATATTTGTATATCAACATTGATGCCATATAGGTATACATACATTGCAGTCCATGAGTTCACACTGATGACTTCTCATTCCAATCCTGCAGGTGTATTCCGGGTTCTCCCTTTCCGTGTTCATGACTTTATTCTCTGAGGGCGAGAATCCTGGCTCTCATGACTGTTAACACGGACTTGCTTGATCAATGCCTTGGTGCATCACCGCCCCTGCCCCTCCCCTGGGGGATGCCCTCTTTGTGCTCAGATTCCCGTGCTGGTTCGTCCCCACAGATGGATACTCTCTCACCCACCTCAGCACAGGCCACCCCACAGTGGGGGTGACCTCTTCGCTTTGCTGGGATCTGCCGCACCCCTGTGGGGAGCCTTGCCTCTCTCCTGTGCATCCACCCCACTCTGGGCCAATCTCCTCGTGACTCACACCCGCCCATTGTGTGCACCCTTCTCACCTTCCTCTAAGGACCATCAACATACAGATGCTGCTTAAGTAAGAAGTTCGTGTTACTTTTCTTATTCAGGACACTCATAACTCATAACACGGGGTTTTCAAAGTAAAAGAGGCTTTGACAAAGGCAACTGGAAAAACAGGGATATTTTTATTCTTTTGCATTGAGCTGATGCTAAACATTACTTACTGACTAATAGTAAAAACCCAAGAGAAGTCAAAATTAGAAATGCAGACCTCTGTTTAAAAACCTATATTTGTCTCCACTTCCTCTCAAAAACCCCTAAATTAACAGGAAAGGAATAAAAAGGCAGAAGAAATACAAAGATGAGATGAGAGCAGAGAGGACATTATCAGGAAATTCTAGAAGATAGAAAGATAGACAAGGAATGACTAACTTAGACAGAATGAGGCTAAAACTCACGTTCCTTCAGCAGACATTCCTTCGGCAGAGTGTCCAGCAGTAACCAACCAACCCCTGATGTGAAACCCTAGCCAATGTCAAAAATTGAAGTCACTGGTTACTCTGACGTACAGGATAAAGTGAAAAACAGTCTTATTCTTAAATGTGAATGAGCAATCAAGAATCACCAGACACTTGAGGGAGGTCTTATATGAAAGCAAAAATGAAAATTAACCTGGAGAAAACAGACAAAGCAGAAGAAAAATACCAAAGGTAGTGAAAAAAGAGGAAAGTCGTAAGACTGTGTGTGTGTGTGTGTGTGTGTGTGTGTGTGTGTGAGAGAGTGTGTGTCTGTACAGATAATTAAGACATCTTTAGTAACAGGAACTTCATAGATGATGTCATGGTTTGAAAAACCATGACATGTCTGTATCAGTATGTTATTTAGTCAATATGTTTTAAGGGTGAAACACCTAAAGAGTGAAAAGTGGTTACCTCTGGGGAAGCCACATTAGATAAGGGAAAAACAGGTGCATCTTGATACTTTCAGAAACCCATGTAGTATTTTGTTAAGGATTTGATTTAAAAGTTGTTTGTATAGATTGAAACATCTTTAATGTCAGAATCTGACACCTAGATTCAATTCAGTGAGCACGTCTACGCTTTTACTGTTTACGTAATTCTATACAGATCTTAATCCCTGAAACTCAGTTTACACATTTATAACTTGGGGATAATCTCTTAATCTGCTTGGGCTGCCGAAACAAAACACCACAGACCAAGAGGCTTAAACAACAGTAATGTATTCCTCAGAGTTCTGGAGACCACAAGTCCAAGATGAAGGTGTTGGCAGGTTGTTCCCCGGGGCCTCTCTCTGGAATTCTCCCTGGGGACTCATCACCAGGGTCGCTTACTCTCCTTATAAGGACAAAAGGCATGTTGCTTTAGGCCTAAGCTAATGACCTCGTTTTAGCTTCATCACTCCTTCAAAGACCTTGTCTCCAAATACATCCTGAAGTCCTGAAGACCGGGGTTTCAACATGTGAATTGTGGGGGGAGCACAGTTCAGTCCACTCTACCCACTAGATTCATTCATGTGCCAAGATTTATTGGGATTCCTTTAATGTTCCAGCCTGTTCTAGAACATGTTCTAACATGTTCCAGCACTCCTGCCAAAACCATCATTCAAGTTTTGTGTTTACTGACCTGTCTCTCTCTCTCACACACTCACACACTTAGATGTTCATCTTCTGTGCTGGTGTGTTGTTCGGCTGCGTGGGGTCCAGGCTGCTGCGAGCAGGGGCTACTCTAGTTGCAGTGTGTGGGTGTCTCAGCGCGCTGGCTTCTCTTGTTGGGAGCTCGGGCTCCAGAGCAAGCAGGTTCAGTCGTGGTGGCGCCCTGGCTTAGCTGCCCTGTGCACTAAGCAATGTGTCATCTTCCCAGACGAAGGTTTGAACCCATGGCCCCTGTATTGACAGGCAGATTCTTAAACACTGGACCGTCGGGGAAATCCATTTTTTCTGTTTTTAAAATCTAAATAGCTTCCGTGTTTTTCAGGGACTCACTTTACCCGCATCAATGTCAGGCCCCTAGGACTTGCTCAGGTTGATGTATGTGATCATAATTATCTCCCTGCTCTGATTACCTGTTGCTGCCAGCCTGACCCCTAGAATCCTGTTATTCCCATTCATGCTGGGTAACAGTCTTAATCCAGCACCAGGAACCGGGAATGGGTTTCATGGAAGACAACTTTTCCAGGAACCACGGGTGGGGGGTGGTTTCAGGATGATTCAAGTGCATTACATTTATTGTACACTTTAATTCTATTATTATTATATCAGCTCCACCTCAGGTCATCAGGCGTTAGATCCTGGAGGCTGGGGGCCCCTAGTCTAGAGGACCAGTAATTCTGAGATCCTCAGAATTTTTCAGCATTTTCCATATTTTAGTGAAGCTTGTGCTGAGTTGCTTCAGTCATGTCCGATTCCTTATGACCCTATGAACTGTGGCCCACCAGGCTCCTCTGTCCATGGGATTCTCCAGGCAAGAATACTGGAGTGGGTTGCCATGCCCTTCACCAGGGGATCTTCCCGACCCAGGAATGGAACCCACGTCTCTTAATGTCACCTGCGCTGGCAGGTGGATTCTTTACCACTAGTGCCACCTGGGAAACCCATTTAGTGAAGGAAATGCCCTCTGAAGCCCCCACCCCAGGGAACCTTGTTAGCAGGAGGGTTCTCTGGTATTATGTAATAAGTGCAGTCTTAAATCTAGTCTGTTTGAGTAAGTTTACCCCTTCCTCATCTTTCTTCTAAGAAATGCAAGCACATCCATTCAAGTACATTGTTTTCAAGTTTCGAAGAGCACTTCCTGCTATTTACTATAGACAGTTCTAGGCATCTTACCAAGATATTAAGTTTTGAGTCACTATATAATGCAGCCATATTGATAAACTCTCTTCTGTCCAGCCTTATAGTCTGTCCTCCCTGATCCACCACCTTTAATATCCGTTTCTAGGCAAATTCTTCCAGTTCCTGGTGGTTCATAACACTGCCAAGTTCTGCAGTACTTTTGGTGAATAATCTCTTTCTTCACATAGCAGTATTTTTCTGCTTGGCTCACAATAAGGAGCAATAGAGAGAGGCGAGGAAAGATCTCGCAGACATGCATCGTCTTGCAAGGCATCTGCCCCAGTGAGGCCTTTGCACAGTCTCCAGGCAGCTGGAGACTGGCTTCCTCTGGCAAGAGGGAGGGCTCCAGAGAACTCTGGCTCAGATTATTCAGAGGAACCTAGGTAGTCAAGTCCTCAACCCCATCTACCCAAACGGGCTTCTCTCCTTCCCTTTCAGTCTCCTGACTTCAGCATCGGAACCCATCTGCTGTGAACTCAACCTCCTTTTTTTATTTTTAGCTCTGTTGCATTTAAGATCAAATTTGAAATCTCACTGTTCAGCTCAGTCTACCCTCTGTCTACAGGAAATGAGACCCCCTTTAAAAGATGACATGGAAGACTTCTGACTTTCAGTCCAAATTCTAAATTAATGGTTACCTGGCCTGAGTCTGTTTGTTACTTGCTTCTTTCATGCCTCCTCTAGCAGTTGATAACAAACCAACTCCAAAATCCTAATAATTGCCATTGCCCCCCATTTGGTTCCAGAGCTACTCTATAGGCTGGGACATTTTCTTACACCAGCGCAGGAGCCCAATTCACTGCAGGTAAGATTCTTAGTAGCAGAGATGCAACAGTATGGCAGACATTATCCTGGCCTCGCTCACCGACAGCAACAGGGTCTCAGCTGTCATCTGCCCAACAAGAGATCCAATTCTAGAATCTTGTTCTGAGAGTCTCCTTTATTACCTCACTGCTAGGACCTACCCACTTAGACGAGTTTCCTCCAAAGCTTAGGGATTTGAGTTTGCAAATAGTGTCTGCAGAGTAAAATGTGACGCCCGGAGGTAGCAGGAGAGGAGTGAAGAGAAGGAGGCCACCCGGAGCTCTTCAGCGAGCAGGGTACCCCTGACGACAGCCGGGGCTGAGCCCGCGGGAGCCCGCTGGGAAACACGGGCTACGCGGCAAAGACGTCCCACCCCGCGGGCAGGCAGGCGGGGAAGTTTGTCCTTCCGCTCCTGCTGGTCATTGGCTAAGGACTGTTTGTCAAGCATGAACCTGTCACACAAACGGAGAGACACTCCCTCAGGCCACAGGCAGGGTCACATGTGCTTCCAGCAAGACTGAGTTGAACTGGATCATTCCAGAATGCCTATGGAATGTGGGCCACGAGCTACGCCTCCCTTGACTTCCTATCTAAAATAACACACACCCCATCATTACCCTTTCTTCTCCACTGCTTTCCTTTTCTTCATAGTAGTATTTCTACCTGGCATTCTGTTTGTTTATAGTTTCCTTCATATATACCCTACAATATAGGCCAGAGACTTAATCGGATTTATTCACGACTATGTGCCCCATGCCTGCTGCTACCGCTAAGTCACTTCAGTCGTGTCCGACTCTTCGTGACCCCATGGACTGCAGCCCACCAGGCTCCTCCGCCCATGGGATTCTCCAGGCAAGAGTACTGGAGTGGGGTGCCATGCCTAGACGGAGCCTAAAACACGGGGTGGACACAGTAAGTATTTTTGAATGAGTAAGTGAATGAAAAAAAGGCAACAGCTGCAACATGGCTTGAAAACACTTAGCTTCTGTGGTTAGGAAGCTAGGAAGGGGAAGATTAGGGGTTCAGAAAAGGGGCTCATCGAAGGATGAGCTTGATGTGTCAAGAGAAATAAACATGGGAAAGTTGTTCCATTCAAAAACGTTTCAGTCTCAGTTGATTCGGAAGAAAGCCAGCTAATTCATTGAGGAGGAATCATAGAGTTTTTAAAATTAATGCTTTAAAAAGACTAATAAAATAATCATTTCTGGCAAGGATTATCCATGAATACAGATGAGATGTTCACTTGTTGCTAACGTACAGTCCTTAAGTTACTTGCTAATTGCAGAGGAAAAAATATACCTCATGCAGGAGAGATCTGGCATTCACCACCTTAAACAAATGATCGAATTGAGAATCGTGTAGAGGAACAATCTGCTTACCTCCTTACGCGATGTAGTATGAAGTACATAGGAAGACTGATGAAATCGTCTTGCCAAACATAAGTCAAGCCTTTAAACTTCCAAAGCATTGAGGTATAAGTTAAACACCACCAGAAGTAGATAATCAACTAAGTCTTGTTTTGTCTGGCTTCTTTCACTTAGCATAATTTTTTTTTAATTCAACTTTATTTTTTGAAGCAGTTATAGGTTCACAATGCAATTCAAAGGAAGATACAGAGATTTCCTACATACACCCTGCCCTCAACACGCACAGCTTCCCCCATAATCAACATCCCCCATCAGACTGGTACACTCGTTACAGCGGACGGATCTGCGTGGATCTGTCATAGCCACACAGGGTTCACAGATTACATCAGGGTTCACTGTTGGTGTCACGTGTTCTGTAGGTTTGGATAAGTGTATAATGACATGTATGCACGGTCATAATACATACAGAATCTTTTACTGCCCTAAAAATCATCTGTGCTCTACCCATTCCTCCTTCTCTCCCTCTCTCCCTGCTAAATACTAGTAACCACCCATCTTTTTACTGTCGCCATAGTTTTGCCTTTTCTAGAATGTCATATAGTTGGAAGCGTACAGTTGGTAGCATTTTCAGACTGGCTTCTCTCACTTTGTACTAAGCATTTGAGGTTCTTTCATGTCTTTTCATGACTTGATAGATTACTTCTGTTTAGCACCGAGTCATACTCCATCATCTGAATGTAGTGCAGCATATTTACCCAGTCACCTACTGAAGGACATCTTGCTTACTTTCCGATTTTGGCAGTTATGAATAAAGATGTTCTAAATATTTGTGTGCAGGTTTCTGTGTGAACATAAACTTTCATATCCTTTGGGTGAATACCAAGGAGCACAACTTCTGTATTACACGGTAAAGAAACCACCCCCAAAGTGTCTTCCAGAGAAGCTGTGCCGTTTTGCTTTCCCACCAGCAGTGAAGGAGCGTTCCTGTTGCTCCACACCCTCGCCAGCACGGGGTGTTGTGGTTGTTCCAGCTTTGGGCCTTTCTAATAGGTGTGTCTTGGTATCTTGTTTCAATCTGCAGCTCCCTGATAACATATGATGTGGAGCATCTTTTCATATATTTATCTGCCATTTGTATATCTTTTTTGGTGAGGTGTCTATCAAGGTCTTTGGGCCATTTTTAACCTACTTGCTTGTTTTCGTGAGTCCTTTTATATTTTGGACAAGTCCTATATCAGACTGTCTTTTGCAAATATTTTCTTACAGTCTGTGGCTTGTCTTTTCATTCTCTTGATGTTGTCTTTTGTGGAGCAGAAGTTTTTTATTTTGATGAAGTACAGATGATTATTCTTTCATGATCATGCCTTTGGTGGTATATCTAAAAAGTCATTGCCTTACCCAAGGTTATGTAGATTTTCTCTTGTATAATTGAGTATTCTGAAGATCTTTTTCCTTTTCCTATATCAACAATTTGTTCTTTTTCATTGTTGAGTTCCATTGTGTGGGTATACCACCATTTGTTTATCTGTTTACCTGTTGATGGATATTTGAGTTGTTTTCAGTTTTGGCTCTTTCTATGAACATTTGTGAATAAGTTTTTGTCTAGACGGATGTTTTCATTTCTCTTGGGTCAATATCTAAGAACTGAATGACTGAGTCGTTTGGTTGGCACATATCTAACTTTTTATGAAGCGGTTCAATTGTTTTCAAACCAACATCCAGTCGGGTTTCACGCACTGTATTTGTTTGTTACGGCTCTTCTCTTTTAATCTAGAACATTCCTCCACTTTTAAAAAATACATCTTGTAGAATGAATCATATTCAGTGCATACTGTATACTTCCGTACATATAAAATTCTGAGAAATTCAAAGTAATCTCTGGTGATAGAAAGCAGATCAGCAGTTCCCTGGGGATGGGGCAGAGGGTGAGTGGAAGAAGGGATGCGTCCCCATGTTTCTGAGGAAACTTCTAACGTGATGGGACGTGCATTGCTTGATCGAGGTGATGGTTTCACGGTTATGTGTATGTGTCAAAACTGATGAAGCCTACGTTTTAAACTGTACATCAATTACAACTTAACAAAGCTATTAAAAAGTTGGGGGTGAAAAAAAAAACAAAAACAAACAAACTACAGTTGGGGCTGGGCAGAGCATACTAACAAAAGTGCTAGGACAGAAATTTTTGAGCTGGGAAACTTTAAAATTCAGGCTACATAGAAATTGAATTTATAATCAGTCACCAAGGCTTTATCCAACTTGTTCCTCAATTTCTCTCTGATATCCTATTTATGGCTTCCTTGGTGGCTCAGTGGTAAAGAATCTGCTTGCCAATGCAGGAGACACGGATTCGATCCCTGGGTTGGGAAGATTGCCTGGAGGTGGAAATGGTAAACCCATTCCAGTATTCTTGCCTGGGAAATCCCATGGACAGAGGAGCCTGGCAGGGTGCAGTCCACGGGGTTGCAAACAGTCAGTCACGACTTAGTGACTAGGCAACAACAACAAGCATCCTAAATTCATTCACATAATTTCATGCTGGTTTTAGAAGAGGCATATATCTTGAATGACAGAAAAAATACATTTTAAGTTTTAAATGACTTCTATGAAAGTGCTTGAAAATAATTTAAGAAAACATTTGAAACATGTATACTATCATGTAAGAAACGAATCATCAGTCTATATCCGATGCAGGATGCAGGATGCTTGGGGCTGGTGCATGGGGAGGACCCAGAGAGATGTTATGGGATGGGAGGTGGGAGGGGATTCATGTTTGGGAATGCATGTACACTCGTGGTGAATTCATGTCAATGTTTGGCAAAACCAATACAGTATTGTAAAGTAAAAAAATAAATAAATAAAAGAAAAGAGAAAAGAAAAAAAAAAAGAAAACATTTAAGATGTAACTTAATTTAACAGCCAAGGAAAAAAATTGTCAGTAGCTGCCCTTTGCCTCCTAATTTAAATTTGGAGGCAGGTCATTGAAGGATCTAAGTGTCTCCTTTCAGCATTTTTTCTCGTCACTGCCTTCTCTGTAACCCATTCCCAGATTGGCTGGCCTGCCTGCTGTTCACAGACCACGTGCCTGCACTCCTGGTGCCCTTGTCCATCTTGTTCTCTCTGTGGGAGATGCCTCTGCTCACATGTGCCACTGGCAGGCAGAAATGCTACTTATCTTCTAAGGCTTCTGAAAACCTTGCTGGTAACTCTTAGCAAAAGTGAGTCTTCATCTTCACTAGGTTTAGCCTAGTGGTTGATACTGCCCCAGCTGACCAACTCCAGGCTGAAGCAAGTGAGGTACTCACCTGAAATATACCAAAAACTCAGGAATCACGTATTTTCAAATGAGTACCCAGTCAAGTTTCACTCTTTGCATTTGGTTATCTCTTCAGTCTGTTTTTAATCTGTAACATTCCAACCACGTCTTAGAACATGTAGCTTATAAGAATGTACCATATCTAATACACCTTAAATAGCTCCACTTTATATTATTTATATATGTAATACTTTATGTAAACACTTGGAAAATAAAAATGCAAAGCATGGATGATGATATTTGATGATGTCAGAACTTTAAATAAAGACAGGATCAGCATGACTGATTTTTGCTGAACCCTGGGCTCCAGCGTGGCTCCAGGCACGCCAGCTCATTCCCCCTCTGCTCATCCCTGTGCATCTCCTCAGCACCTCTGTTAGGTCAGGCAGATCCCAGACACCTGTCAGCTGACTGCAATTTTCTCTCCTTCTGTATATCACTTCCCTCATTAAAGGAAGGGTGGTATAGACGATCTTATTTGCAAAGCAGAAATAGAGACACAGACGTAGAAAACAAATGTATAGATGCCAAGGGGAAGGCAGAGGGTGGGAAGAAGAAGGAGACTGGCATTGACACAATAGACGCTGCTATGTATAAAACAGGAACTAATGAGTTCCTGTAGAGTGCTCTGTGGTGACCTAAATGGAAGGAAATCGAAAAAAAAGAGGATATATGTATATGTATGGGGCTTCCCTGGTGGCTCAGATGGTAAAGAATCCGCCTGCAGTGCAGGAGACCTGGGTTCCATCCCTGCGGTGGGAAGATCCCCTGGAGGAGGGCATGGCAACCTGCTGCAGTGTTCTTGCCTGGAGAATCCCATGGACAGAGGAGCCTGGCGGGCTTCAGACCATGGGGTTGCAAAGCTTTGAACACGACTGAGCGACTAAGCATAGCGCAGCGTGTATGCATATAGCCGATTCACTTTGCCGTACAGCAGAAACTGTCACAGCAGTGCAAAGCAATTATGCTCCAATAAAAAAGAAAGAAGAGGAAGGAAAGGAAACAGCAGCAGTGATTAAGACATCTAAGGATAGAAGGCTAAAGAAGGAAAAAGAACACTTAACAGGTCTGTAAGCAAAAAAAAAAATACAGATTGTCTCCAAGACAAGGAGCTTCAGCTGCATCCTGCATGTTACAATAGACCATAAGGGGAAAAACAAGCTATTATTTTAAATATGTCTCATTTTAAAAATGCTCTTTTCATATTAATAATAATCATCCTGAGTAATTGAAATCATCATGTCCCATTCTTATCCTTGATGTAGAATTTTTAAAGTCATAAACAGATGCACATTCTTTGTATAAAATTAATGTATAAAGCCCTTTTCCAGGGTTTCTTATCTTTCAGTTAAAGATTCCTTTCTTGCAGTAGAAATGAAAAAAAATTGTCTGTTTGTGGGCGTTCATGTTCTTTGTGATTTAATAACCATTTTGACAGTCCTCTTTTGCGGGCCTAAGACTTTAAAATAAAATCCATGAAAGTACCTGGAGAATCCCAGGGACGGGCGAGCCTAGTGGGCTGCCGTCTATGGGGTCACACAGAGTCGGACACGACTGAAGTGACTTAGCAGCAGCAGTGGCGAGTAGGGTATCTCAGTATAACCGTCATGTTTGTATATTAATCAGAGACTTAATTATTCATTTTTTCAGGTATCATTATATCATCATATCCAATCTATTTTCTAACCTGGTTAGAACTTGTTTGGTTCTCATGACTCTGTAAATATACCTTATAGTTCAGAAAACCTCAATGCATGAAGAGAAAAAAAACCTAACACTGATCTGCTTGCTGTACATTTTCATGTCCTTAGCAGTAGTATTTCTCATTGTATATGAAATACTGCTTTGTTTGGTAATATATTCTTTTTTTTTTTTTAGTATTTTTGGTCTTATTAGAAGATAAATATCCCTGCTGGCTCAGAGGGTAAAGCATCTGTCTGCAATGCAAGAGACCCGGGTTCAATCCCTGGGTCGGGAAGATCCCCTGGAGAAGGAAATGGCAACCGACTCCAGTACTATTGCCTGGAAAATCCCATGGACGGAGGAGCCTGGTAGCCTACAGTCCATGGGGTCACAAAGAAGTCGGACATGACTGAGTGACTTCACAGTCACGATCTATCAATCAATCTTGCTGCTACCTTCACTGAAAACTTAAATTACTATGAATTTTTATTGGAGTATTATTGTTTACCATGGTGTGTCACTTCCGGCTATACAACAAGGTGAGTCAGTCGCATGTATACACGTGCCCCTCTCTCTTGCACTTCCCTCCCGCCCCACCCCCGGCCCANTCGCAGAGCGCTGAGTGCCAGATGCTGTTACAGCAGCAAACTGCTACGGATCGCCATGGAGGGTCGTCTCCTTGGTTCCATCTTAAGAGTGAACAAGAATAAACAAACAAAAACCTTTATTTTAAAATGAAATAGAACTGATTTGAGTCTGGGACTAGATTCCTTATTTTGTTATCCCAATGAAATCTAGCACATACAAGATGCATCTTGCCCATCTCAGGGAAAGAGACCAGCTCATGAATGTGGAAAATGCCTTACATTTTCATTTGCATCAATATTATTGGTGAATCATAAATTATCTAAGTCCAAATGTAGGCTTTATTACTGGCTGTAAACAGAAATAAATTTATATATGTTAGCCGTTTGGTAGGAAAAAAAGATCCAGATGTATTCCAGGCTAAGGAAACAGGTGGAGATCACCATATGAGAAGGGGCGATTGCCTTTCTCCTGCTTCATCAAATTGTGTAGTCAAGAATTAGAACAACATCTACATTGCGAACCAGAGGGATTCAGGCCTGCCCCGGTATGGAGAGGGAACTGGTGAGTAGGGAACACGGCGACTCATTTGTGGGCACCGCAGGTCTCCTCCCGGCTGATGATGTAAGCAGATGATTTTCTCAGGGAAGACGGAGAAGGCCTTTAGTGTGACAGGTGCAGCACCGGTTGCCTTGCTGCATACTAAATATCTGACAGTTTTGAAGCTTAGGTCAAGGACAGCAGTCTTGCTTGTCTTGTGTACCATAGTATTATTGCTCAGTGGCCCGGTCATGTCTGACTTTTTGCTACCCAGTGGACCGCAGCACACCGGGCCTCCCTGTCCCTCACCATCTCCCGAAGTTTGCCCAAGTTCATGTCCATTGCATCGTACTTAGCACCTCACCACTTTGTCTGGTGTTTAATACATATTGTTGATAAAGTTTTTAAGTCTTATAGTCTTGAAAATACATGGAGGAAGTTTAAATGCATATTACTAAGTGAAAAAAGCCAGTCTGAAAAGGGTATGCACTGTGTGAGTCCAACTACACGATGTTCAGAAAAGGAAAAACTACAGAGGCAATAAAAGATCACTGCCAGGGGGTCTGCAGGATGGAAGGATGGAGGGATGAACAGGCAGAACAGAGGATTTTGGGGGGAGTGAAATTATTTTGTATGATACTTTAATAGTGCATATATGCCATTATATACTTGCCAAAAGCTTGTAGAACAGTACAATGCAAAGACTGAAACCTTATGGAAACTATGGACTAAGTATATATTACTATTGGCTCATCAGTTACAACAAATGTATCAAACTAAGGAACGATGTTAATAATAGGGGAAACTGGGGAACTGAAGGAGGTATATGGGAACTCTTTGTACTTTCTGCTCATTGGTCTGTATATCTTAAATTGCTATAAAATAAGGAAATCTATTAATTTTTCTTAAAGTCTGTGAAGCTTTATTCTGCCCCTGACTTGCACTCCAGCATAATATAAAAGGAACTACCAGAAACTAGGGGAGTGAATGAATGTGACATTCTAAGGAGGTAATAGTCCTTAGAATGTATTTTATTTTGAGTAAATAAATCTCTACTGAGTGCCAGCTAAAGTGCTGCTAGGGAGTGTACAGTAAAGAAAAAAGGAAGAACTGCCTGTTCTGAGAACCACAAAGAAGAGCTCTTTTATTCTCTTGATCACAAGATTCTTCAGGAGAGGAAATGTTTACCTGCCAAAGAAGAAAAAAGGAAAAAACTTTAGGAAGTGTAATAACAATTAGCCAGGAATTTAAAATAAATGGATTGGAACAAAGACAAAGGTTCAAGACTAAGTAAATGTATAAAGACACAGAAAGCACCCTGATAAAAGTGAAGGTGAAACAGTCCATGTAGTATACAAATGGGTGGAAAATTATGATCTCCTGAAGCAGAGAAAAGCTCATGTGTGATTTTGTAAGTCATCAGAGGAGACATGATATCATCACCCAGACACACACACACACACACACACACACACACACACACTCAGGCTGTATTCTTTCTGAGGATTTCCAAGTTATAGTCTGTTGGATGCAGCCATGAAAAGGAGACAAGGAGGTGTCTTATTTGATGCTTAAAACAAAACAAAGCAAAACACAGGCTTATACAATTGGGACATCTTTCCCATCACCAAAAAGGCAGAAAGGCCCTACTGATCCTTCCTGCTTCCACACCCACTCCTCTGGCAGACCTGTTGCCCCTTCCTTTATTCTTCAAATCTGGCCAGGGCGTGTGTCTCAAGCTGGTTTTGTCTGTCTACCAATTGCAGTGCATCAGGTGATAAAGCAAGATGACACAAGGAAAGCAACATGATTTTCCCTAAATCCCACCACACAAGGAGAGCCCAAACTTGAACATAGCATTTGGGAGGTATTACCTACTCAAGTCAGATTTTAAAAGAAACCCACACAGTCCCCCAGGATTCCAAACATTTGGAAAAATGACTTAAAGGGCTGGATTACAACAGATTGGGGGCAGTCCTTGAAAGTCTCTAAAGGAGGAGATAGTGTGGAGGCAGGGCTCTACAGTCTGAAGGCTCAGTTCTACTATTTCCTAACATGAAAGATTACATAGTCTGCGTGAACCTCGTTTCCCACGTGTGTAATATAGGGGTTTAATAACACTTGTCCTTCACAACAGACAGTTATAATGAAGATAAATGAATAAATGAAAACTAGAGCTATTTGTTTTCATTATGGTGAAATATATACACCATCATCATCACTTCTTTCCTCCCTTGAAAAACACAAGAGGTACCCAGGAAGGCACCTCCAAATTTTACAATAGAGCTCAACACTTGGTATGACCTTGGAAGCCTGGAAAAACATAGATTTGCTTTCAAGTTCAGCAAATAGTTATCACCAGGCTATCTGTAGCATATGGCCATGTGGGTTATCCACTGCTCAACTCTAGGGAGCACCATTCTTATAATGTGGGACCTGAGGCTGAAAACTAAGGATTAATAGGTAAAGATTTCAAATCTTACTTTCTATAATAAACTCATATATGATTAAGCAAACCAGGCAGCTAGCTATCCAAACATGTGGCACACGACCCTCATACTTTCAGATAAATTTGAGAAGTGCAATAAATGCAATGAGTAAAAAGGTTTCCATCTTAAAGCCCTAAGTCTCTTTTTCTAAGTGCTGAAGTGAAAGTCGCTCAGTCGTGTCTGACTCTTGGCGACCCCAGGGACTGTGTAGTCCCTGGAATTCTCCAGGCCGGTGCAACGGGTAGCATTTCCTTCTCCAGGGGATCTTCCCAACCCAGGGATCGAACCCATGTCTCCCGCATTGCAGGCAGACTCTTTACCAGCTGAGCCACAAGAGAAGCCCAAGAATACTGGAGTGGGTAGTCTATCCCTTAGTTTATATATCTATCTATATATATATTATAGATAGGTACGTAAACTTCAAAAAGACAACAAAATTGTAGAAATTTTAGTTTTATAGAACCTGCTGACTAAGTCCTACCTTGAATTCTGAGATTGATGCTGAATCTCAGAACTCAGCCTCTGTGCTGAATCAAACCTCAGAGACAACGTTTCGAGTGTTTTAATCTTTTGGCTGGGCTTCCCTGGTGGCTCAGTGGCAAAGAATCTGCCTGCAATGCAGGATGTAGGTTCGATCCCTGGGTCAGGAAGATCCTCTGGAGAAGGAAATGGCAACCCTCTCCAGTATTCTTGCCTGGGGAATCCCATGGACAGAGGAGCCTGGGGGGCTACAGTCCATGGGGTCACAAAAGACTTGAACACAACTTATTAACTAAACAACAACAATCTTTTGGCTATGCTTCTTGGGCTTACCAGGTGGCACTAGCAATAAAGAACCTGCCTGACATCGCAATGAGACATAAAACATGCAGGTTCGATCCCTGGGTCGGGAAGGTCCCCTGGAGAAGGGAATGGCAACCCACTCCAGTACTCCTGCCTGGAGAATCCCATGGAGGGAGGAGCCAGGCAGGCCACAGTCTAGGGGGTAGCAAAGAGCCAGACACAACTGAAGTGACTTAACACGCACACACTCGGCATGCGGGATCTTAGTTCTCCGACCAGGGATCGAACTGGTGCCCCTTACATTGGAAATGTGGAGTTATAATTACTAAACCATCAGGGAAGTTCCTCAGCCATGTTGCCTAGCAAAGCAATAAAGCTATTATTTTCTGTGTTGTGATGTGCTTAGTAGCTCAGTCCTGTCTGACTCTTTGTGACCCCATGGACGGTAGCCTTCCAGGTTCCTCTATCCATGGGGATTCTCCAGACTACTTCACCCAAAACTCTGTCTCTGAGATTCAATTTGGCATTGGTGCACAGAGGTCAAGTTTTAGCATCGAGTTAAGCCACAACAGAAGCCTCTCCTAAAATGCAAAGTTTAAATAATAACGCCACGAGAATAGGAAACTTCTTCATGCAAATGAATTTTGTTCTCAAAGAGAGCGAGTGAACTGACAAGAGGGGAACAAGGTCTCCCTCATGGCAGGGAACTCTGATTCTAATAATCAGATCTTTTCCAGAAGTTTTCTCTCTTAAAGTTCACGCAGGTCCAATCAACTGCTCAATAGGATCTTTTTTTAAAAAAAACTTGGAAGCTCTCCTAACCTTCATATGGAAGAATAAACAAATGAAAACAACATGGATACTCTGAAGAAAACTGAGGCAGAGAGTGAACTTCATCCATTCTATCACCAAAACATAAAGCAATAAGAGTGAAAACTTTCTGGGGCTGGTATGATGAACTGACAAATCTCTTATGGGAACACAACCCAAATGGATACTGCTGCTGCTGCTGCTAAGTCGCTTCAGTCGTGTCCGACTCTGTGCGACCCCATAGATGGCAGCCCACCAGGCTCCCCCGTCCCTGGGATTCTCCAGGCAAGAACACTGGAGTGGGTTGCCATTTCCTTCTTCAATATATGAATTGTGTTATTTCACAAATCAATTGGGAAGGAAAGATCATTCCATAAATTGTATTGGGCTGAATAGCTAGCAATTGGGAGAAAAATCAACTCACATCTTCACCTCACATCATAAATTAAAAATAAATTTTAGAATATGTAAAGAGACAAAAAAGAAAAATCGAGCTTTAGATGCATTAAAAGAAAATAGAATTAAATATTTTTCAAACCTTGGAAAAGGATGAATGTCTAAGCTTGGAAACAATAGAAGAAATAAAAATCTAACAACATAAAAAACAATTTTGAAAGTTAAAAAGGCAAACAGTAAACTATCAACTTATGGGAAGACGCTAATAACTAAATAATTCACAAATATAAAAATTACAAAGACTTTAATAGATAAATCAGCAAAGGGCATGGGCAGAACACTTACAGAAGAGCAAGTACAACTGTTTGTAAACAAACAAGCAAACAAAAAGTTCACCAGCAGCTGTGACTTTAAAAAGCAACAAATGAAACAGATTTATACCATTCTTACCTTTTTAATTGGCAAACTTAGAAAGTGATGACAGTCGTTAATATGGAAGGCACAGAGACATGAACGTTCGTATGCATTCCTAGAGACATTTCACGAGGATACAACCTTTTAGAAAGTAATAAATTTGACAAAGTGTATCAAGAAGAGAAAAAGATCTCATGCCTTTTTATCCAGGGCCCCTTTTCTGGAGATAAAGAAAATAAAAAGCATGGGAAAAAAACCCATATGCACCAAGACAACCGTAAAATAATGTTTGTAAAAGATTTCAAGCAACTAAGTTACATAACAAGAATAAATTCATTCAGTAATGCAGAGTATATTATATGCGTATATTGTATGCATAGTAATGCTGTATATTGTCACTCTGCTTATTTAACTTATATACAGAGTACATCATGAGAAACCCTGGGCTGAATGAAGCACAAGCTGGAATCAAGATTGCCAGGAGAAATATCAGTAACCTCAGATATGTAAATGACACCACGCTTATGGCAGAAAGTGAAGAAGAACTAAAGAGCCTCTTGATGAAAGTGAAAGAGGAGAGTGAAAAAGTTGGCTTAAAGCTCAACATTCAGAAAATGAAGATCATGGCATCTGGTCCAATTACTTCGTGGGAAATAGATGGGGAAACAGTGGAAACAGTGTCAGACTTTATTTTTGGGGGCTCCAAAATCACTGCAGATGGTGACTGCAGCCATGAAATTAAAAGACTCCTTGGACAGAAAGTTATGACCAACCTAGACAGCAAATTAAAAAGCAGAGACATTACTTTACCAGCAAATGTCGGTCTAGTCAAAGTTATGGTTTTTCCAGTGGTCATGTACAGATGTATGGATGTGAGAGTTTGACTATAAAGAAAGCTGAGCATGGAAGAATTGATGCTTTTGAACTGTGGTGTTGGTGAAGACTCTTGAGAATCTCTTGGACTGCAAGGAGATCCAACAAGTCCATCCTAAAGGAAATCAGTCCAAATATTCATTGGAAGGACTGATGCTGAAGCTGAAACTCCAATACTTTGGCCACCTGATGCAAAGAATTGACTCATTGGAAAACACCCTGATGCTGGGAAAGATTGAAGACGGGAGAAGAAGGGGATGACGTGGATGGCATCACCAACTCAGTGGACAGGAGTTTGATTCAACTCTGGGAGTTGGTCATGGACAAGGAGGCCTGGCGTGCTACAGTCCATGGGGTCTCAAAGTGTCAGACACAACTGAACTGACTGAATGCATAAAGAAAGTGAAGTCGCTCAGTCGTGTCCGACTCTTTGCGACCCTGTCGACTGTAGCCTGCCAGGCTCCTCTGTCCATGGGATTCTCCAGGCAAGAATACCGGAGAGGGTTGCCATTTCCTCCTCCAGGGAATCTTCCCGACCCAAGGACTGAACCCACTTTCCTTACAACGATCTGCATTGGCAGGCGGGTTCTTTACCACTAGCACCACCTGGGAAGCCCAAAGTGCAGGTAGACAGAGGCACTCTTCTTTTGGATGACCTTGGATTATTGGCAGCTCTACCCTCCACTGACTGGATCCGAAGGGCAGAGGGGAGGAAGGAGGCAACATACAAAGAGAGACAGAATTCACTTTTTAAAAAAGGTCTAAGAACATCCTCCTGCAGCCATGAAATTAAAAGACGCTTACTCCTTGGAAGGAAAGTTATGACCAACCTAGATAACATATTAAAAAACAGAGATATTACTTTGCCAACAATGGTCCGTCTAGTCAAGGCTATGGTTTTTCCTGTGGTCATGTATGGATGTGAGAGTTGGACTGTGGAGAAGGCTGAGCGCCGAAGAATTGATGCTTTTGAACTGTGGTGTTGGAGAAGGCTCTTGAGAGTCCCTTGGACTGCAAGGAGATCCAACCGGTCCATTCTAAAGGAGATCAGTCCTGGGATTTCTTTGGAAGGAATGATGCTAAAGCTGAAACTCCAGTACTTTGGCCATCTCATGTGAAGAGTTGACTCATTGGAAAAGACTCGGATGCTGGGAGGGATTGGGAGCAGAAGGAGAAGGGGACAACAGAGGATGAGACAGTTGGATGGCATCACCGACTCGATGGACATGAGTCTGAGTGAACTCCGGGAGATGGTGATGGACAGGGAGGCCTGGCGTGCTGTGATTCAGGGGGTCACGAAGAGTCACAACGCTCAGGACACGACTGAGCGACTGAACTGAACTGAACTGAACTGAAGGACATCCTCCAGATCCCTGGATGTAGCCCTACCTAAACCCCTTATGCTTCTCACTTACATGAGTTTTCTTGACACATGCTTTAGAATGATGATGCTGATTTGAGTTGGGATTCAGTCCTTATCATTTGTGTCCTCATTTGTGCAGAAATAATTTCTGTACAATATCTTTGGTGACCAGAATACTTTTAAAAATCTAGATCAGACATGTGACTTCCCTGTTGGAAATCTTGCAACAGCTTCACATTGCTCATCAAGAATCTCCTGACCATGTCCTATGTCCTTTCACACACATGCACACCCACACCATACTGTCAAGTCACAACACAGAACCATGATGAGTTTTCTGTACGTACACATAAGCTTACATTAAAACATGTCAAAAATCAGATACCGTAATAAAAGTTCTTGGGAGTATTTGTTCCAATGCTACAGCCAAGTGCATAAGAAAAAGTGTCCATTAATTACTATCTGTAATATGGGAGTAGTTAATTGAGAATAAAGAGGCAAAAGCATAGGAATTCTACTATTTTTAATTTAAAGTAGCATTTTACAATTTTTACAATTTAGCATAACGCAAAAGCCTAAGGTGATCCTGTCTGGTTTTTAAATACAGAAAAATCACATTTCTCTTTATTTCCAGTCCTTTCCTGGCTCTTTCCTATGTGTAGACCTTGATGCTTCTACCCTCTCAGAGCCCTCACAATCACACTCCATGGTTTGAGATTTTCACCAATTTTTCAGCCACCACACCTCACTTTGATGGATAACTTCACCCACTTTTTCCACAAATAGTTATGGAGTGCCTATATGTATTAGGTCCTGGGCAGAAATAAGGCATCCCGCCCCTCTTGAAACTTAGAGTTTACTGAGAGGAACAAGCAAAAACAAGTGAACAAACAAAAATTGGTAGGTTCCAGGGAGAAAAAAAAAATCGGGTTTTTTTGCTAAGATGATCAAGGAAGGTCCTTCTGAAAAGGTAAATGGGGATGTGAAGCATGAGGAGACAGTCTAGGGCAGGAAAAAACAGGGGTTTTGTTTGAGGATTATTACAGCTGGAACATCACAAGCAAGACACTAAGTGATGTATATGGTTAGACGATGTCAGATCACAGAGCCTTTACAGGTTGGCTTTATTTAAAGTACAGTTTGAAACAACTGAAAGGTTTAAATGTGAAAAGTGGCATACCTTATTTACTTTTCCTTTTGCTTTACTCTTCCCCTTTATTTTGTTGTTGTTCAGTTGCTAAGTTGTGTCTGACTCTTTGAGACCTCATGGGCTATAGCCCACCAGATTCCTCTGTCTTCCAGTATCTCCTGGAGTTTGCTCAAATTCATGTCCATCTGGAGAAGGAAATGGCAACCCACTCCAGTATTCTTGCCTGGAGAATCCCAGGGATGGGAGCCTGGTGGGCTGCCGTCTACGGGGTCACACAGAGTCGGACACGACTGACATGACTTAGAAGCTTAGCAGCACGTCCATCAAGTTGGTGATGCTATCTAACCATCCAATCCTCTGCTGTCCCCTTCTCCTTTTGCCTTCAATCTTTCCTAGCATCAGGGTCTTTTCCAGTGAGTCAGCACTTCACATCAGGTGGCCAAAGTATTGGAGCTTCCTTGCCGTCCAAGGTATTCTCAAGAGTCTTCTCCAGCACTACAAGTCAGAAGCATTAATTCTTTGGCATTCAACCTTCTTTATGGATCAAATCTCATATCTGTACATCATTACTGGAAATCAGGTTTCAAAATAATCAGTGGGTTCATTAGTATCAAAAAGATATAAACTTTAAAATCAGTTTGTTCATATTCACAAAATATCTGGTTTAGATTTTCATTGGGATTTTGTTGAGTCTATAGTTTGAGAAAAACTGCCATCGTGAGTCTTCTTGAAAACATTGGGTCTTCCTGTCCATGAAAGTAGAATGTCTCCCTCTCTATTTAGATCTTTCATTTCATTCATCAGTTTTGTAGTTTTCCTTATATAGATCTTGAACATGTTTTGTTATATTTATACCTAAGTATTTCTTTTGGTGTTAACATATATGACATTGTGGTTTTAGTTTCAAATTCATAGCTGGTATATAAGAAACCATTTGACTTTTATATATTAAACTTGTATCCTACAACTTTGTTATAATCATAAATTAGTTCCAAAAGTTTTAAAAATTATTTTTGAGATTTTCTATGTAGATTGTCATTAGTATCCTTCAAACGTTTTGGTTTTTTAAAATATATCATCGTAAGTTTCACCTTGGTCTGTTTCAATATCTTGCAGTTCTTGTTATCAGCATATGACTATCCCACGTGGGGCCAGTGGACATCTCTTCGAGTTAACCCTTGAGTCCTTTTGACATGTCCTCAAAAGTCTTAGTTGCTTCACTGATACTGGTATGGCAAGATGTTCCAGGCTAATCTTTCATATTTCTTGCCCCAGACTTATAAACAGCTTATTCTGCAAGGAGCCCTAATTTTTTTATTGGCAGTTCAAGTAGATTACCCCACTACCTCCTAACCAGTTTCTCCAATTCCACTCAACTCACTTTTATTCCATTCTCTATTTAAAAGCAAGATTGAAAAAAAAAATAAAACCCCAATAAATAAATAAATAAAAGATAGCAAGGATGAGTTTAAAACACACCCAGAATTGTTACTTCTAAATACCATTTCCCAATAAAGGGTTTCTTGGAGAAAAAACTCAAGAAAAACTTTCATGTTTTAGGTGAAGACTGATTGAACGTACTGAGATTAGAATAATGAATATTCTGGGAAAGATTTGAAACAGGATATTAAATCACTATTTCAGATTGCCAGTGGTCTAAATTTTATTTAAAAGACATTGTATAAACAGTGTTTCAAGAAATCCCATACACTTAGTGTTTACATTGCTTTGTATACTCTTCCAGTCTTGTTGACTAAATCTACAATTCAAGAGTTACAAACAGTATGTTCATTTTGCTTCATGGCCTGCATTTTTTCACATAGACAATTTGAAACCTCATCACTTTAAAATATACTCAGTTATATGCCAGATAGTAATTCATTTAATAATTCTCTTATTTGGGGTTGGGTTGCTTCTGATTTTTTTATTGTTGTGTCTCAGCTAAGACTCTGGTTATAAGCAACAAAAAGTGATTCAAGCTGCTTTATGTTGAAAGGGTTATTATAAAGATGAGGGGTGTGTCATGGAGTCAAAGGGAAAAAATGCAGTTTGGGCGTCTGGAAGAAGCCAGAAAGCTGTCGGTCTGTTCTTTGTTTATCTCCATATTTCTTGATGAATCTGCTTCATTCTTCTTTCTCCTACCCTGATTATCTCTCCTTATAGAGGAATAGAATTATATCATGGCCCACTTCATTTTACTACCCTGACCATCTACAAAGACTGGCCTGTATTCTGCTTTCCAGTTCCACATCCTAGCTTGCAATAAATCCATCTGGTTGATCAGGAGATGGGTTTATCCAATACAGACATGGATGCCAGGGCCCCTGTGGGTTGGGGGTGGAGGAGTTCCTTGAGAAGAAGGGATAATTCATGGGTTGGGTTGACCCCTAAAATGTGAATAATTAATTGGTGGAATTATTATAAAATTAAATAATTTAAATTATTTTTCTTTCTCGTTGGAGCCTGTTCTTCAAAGTGGACTTACTGGGTGTCAGAGTGAACACGACTTATTTTAGTCAGTGTGGTCTGGGCCATGCTGATGACAGGAGGGTAAATCAGGGCGCTGGGAAATCCTGGTCTGGTGCCCTTGTGAACTGCATGTGAACTCAAGAAGTTCTTGCTCATCTTCATGATGTGGCTTTTAAGCCACTGCCTGTCCCTCCCTGCCCCAGTAAGCACTAGAATCAATATACTTTCTTTGCATTCTTTATTTGGTGAGGGGGAGTTCAGTAGTATTTACTGAACAGAAGAAATGAGGGGACAATACAAAATGGCAATTCTCATGTAATAACATCACATTCTTTTTTTAAAATTTTTTAAATTTAAAATAATAAATAATATTAATTTATTTATTTTACTTTACATTATTGTAATGGTTTTGCCATACATTGACATAAATCCACCACAGGTGTACATGTGTTCCCCATCCTGAACCCCCCTCCCACCTCCCTCCCCATCCCATCCCTCTGGGTCATCCCAGTGCGCCCGCCCCGGGCACCCTGTATCATGCATTGAACCTAGACTGGCAATAATTTACATGTTTCAGTGCCATTCTCCCATATCTTCCCGCCCTCGCCCTCTCCTACAGAGTCCAAAAGACTGTTCTATACATCTGTATCTCTTTTGCTGTCTCACATACAGGGTTATCATTACTATCTTTCTAAATTCCATATATATGCGTTAGTATACTATGTATATATGTGTTAGTATACTATATATATGTGTGTTAGTATAACATCACATTCTTAAAGGGAGTCAAGAAGTTGCAAATTAATTTCTTCTCACAAATAATACTCCTCCATCCTTTCATCTTTCCCATTGGCCCCATTTTCCAACACTTTCCAGATTTTTCTGGACTTTGCTACCCTCTCTCCTTCTCCCCTCAGGCTAAAGATCTGAATGCTTTCCATCCAGAATGCAGTTCTAAGAAATACTTACTCTTTTAAACTGTCAGTTCCTCTGAGTAAATGTTAACTTTTGAGGATATGAATTACCTAAGTACTTTAGATGTTTTTGCATTTTAAACAAAATTATAGTTTTAAATTGGGGCCAGAATTTTAGTCTACCTTTCAGTTCATTAATTCATGAGTTTAGGAACTGGAGTGGAGTCAGAACAAGAGTGCAGGAGGTAGGGGGAAGCATGGGCTACAGAAAACCAAGACCAAGGATGTTCCAGGGTGATACTTCCCTGGCTGATCAAGCTTGCTGCTGCTGCTGCTAAGTCGCTTCAGTCGTGTCCGACTCTGTGTGACCCCATAGACGGCAGCCCACCAGGCTCCCCCATCCCTGGGATTCTCCAGGCAAGAACACTGGAGTGAGTTGCCATGTCCTTCTCCAATGCAGGAAAGTGAAAAGTGAGAGCTGAGTCGCTTCAGTCGTGTCCGACTCTTGCGACCCCATGGACTGCAGCCCACTAGGCTCCTCCGCCCATGGGATTTTCCAGGCAAGAGTACTGGAGTGGGGTGCCATTGTCTTCTCCTGATCAAGCTTAGAAGACCATAAAAGGGGCCACATGCAGGAAGAAGCAGAGTGAAGCAGATGACTGACCTAGAGTGAATCGAAGCTGGGACCTCTAGGCAGGCAAACTACTGAAACTAAGGATCCTGAGTCAGCAAGAAGGCAGAGCTTGGGGGCCAAGGGTCCAGGTCCAAGGAGTGAATGGAAAGCACATCCAGCTCAGTGGACCAGAGGATGACCAGAGAGATTTGACTCCATACTCAGCATTGAGGGAAGTTTTTTCCATGTGCTTCCAATACATTGTCATGACCCAAACAGCCTTTTTTCTTTACTTTATTGTAATGTTCCCTTATTGCTTCTTTAAAATTACTCAGTTCACAAGGGCACCATCAGAGCACAATTCTTGATTCCAAGTCAGACGTCCCCCCTGTTTTGTTTTTAAATGCAAGTGACAAGGGCTGACACACCGGGCGGGTGTCCCTGCAAGAGGAGGCTCTGCGGGTGCCTTCGGCTGGGGCTGCCGTCCAGTCGGGGCAGGGCCCTCAGCCCCTCAGTCCCCCAGGGGCAGTGGGGAGGGCTGGGGCCCTTTCACTAGACCCTGCGTCATTTACACACTCCCACCTCAGTTTAAGGGTATAAAAGAAGTGGGATCTGGTTTCTGAGTTTGCAGGGAAAAGTGCTAAAAGCAAACAAGCAGTTGGGAAATCATCTTGAGGTTCACGGAATGAACCAGGCATTGATGTGTAAGAGAGGGGCTAATACTGTTCATGGAACACTCCGCCAGCACGTTAGAGAGATGTTGGCCATTTGTTTTCAAAAATTCAAAGAACAGCAAAAACCACTCTAGCAGTTTAAGGGGAATGCTGTGGGCAAAAATTACAAAAGAGGAGGGAAAGGGGGAGTGCACGAGGGCCATTAAGCAGCTGTCTGTCAGGGGAGATTTAATTTAAAATAAGATAAACATCCATTGTGCTATGAAACAAATATTTCTGCCACATTTCCATCCCTGCCTCCTTACGCAGCTTTCTTTCGGACTTTGCTAGAATGTAGGATGGAAAACCAACGTGAAGCTCAGATGGAATAGGACTTGATCCCCTTCATCAGTACAGAGGGAAGTATTTGGCATGTGTTTCCAATACATTATAATTCCCTAAAATTGCCTCTTTTCTTCACTCTATTGTAATTTACCCCCATGTTGCTTTATTTAAATTGTACGATTCATAAAAGATTAAGGCTTGCTCCATAATGAATATGCTCAAATTTCTCACTTAACATAGAATTGCATGTGTTTCTGTCTTTGTTAGTGACTAACCCCCATGAATACTTAATTCTTAATAAATACTAAGCAGTGTCCTTCCCTTTATGTTTTTGGCTAGAAATTACATAATCAGGCATACTCTCAAATTTTGTACCTTTTTGGATTATATGCTTTTTGTGATAATGAATTAAAATAGATTTATATTCAAATGCTCCCTTGAATTCAAAACAGGAAGGGATTCTAGGATCTTCAAAACACTAGAAAAATGTGGCTCTTCAATGGAACCTGGAGAGTAAACTGAAGAATATTCTTCTGACCATAAACCCTGGAAGCAGAGAGAGAACTTTTAAAACAGGGATATCTCAGATAAGGTATTATTCACACTTAAATGATACCATTTCAATTATTCAGGTTATGTATAATAACATGAATCCATCAAAATGAACACAATGGACTCTGATAAACTAGATGGGACTACAATTTTTCAAAGCAGTGAACTTCAACTTGTATATATTTAGCAGAATTTTTTAAAATATGCCACTGACCTACTTTCAGACGTGGACTCACAAATCCCAGGCCCCTAGGAGAGTAAGAAGAAAAAGTTACTTGCTTATATTCTGCAATTTATTACACTAATTTATGGTCCTTCAAGTCTGGGCAGGGGATGGGCTGTTCTTGTTTTATAGAAGAACCTTTTTGTCCTTTGTTGGGGACGTTTCCAGAAATTTAACAATTGACTCTAATAGAATCTTATGAATAAAACTAATGAAAACATGAAGAAATGAACTCTAGAGACCAAACATACAGTAGCTTATTGTTCACTCTCTGGAGAATAGAAATACCTTCCCTCACAAGGTACAATGGTGCAAACAGGAACTAACACTTGGGCTTAAATGAACAAGGCATTCAGGGTCAGGAGGAGGCCAGTACTGCTGACCTGAATCTGGTCAGTAAGAATAAACTCCATCAACAGGTATAAGCAAAGAGGGGACGTGTCTTTCAGCTTTTGCTGTGTTCAGATGATTTTCAAAGTTGTTTACAGAGAGAAACAAGTTACAGATCCGATTCTCTATCTGCTGACCCACCTCCATGTTTTTTGAAAGGATTATATATATTAAGTAGTGCTTTCTGTTTCACTGAAGCCAATCCTTATTTTGCCTATTCTCATAGATCTTAGGGAGCAAGAAAGGAGAGTTGGTCTAAATGAGATATCTAGATGGCTTTTAATCACAAAATTCTTCATCGCATCAAGACTTTTACCGGATTTGCAATCACAGAGAGACTCAGGGCAAACCGACTCCCGCTCCCCGCTCTTGGGTCTCAGTTTTCTCATCTATGAAGTGCAGAGTGCATGGGTCAGTGTTTGCCCAAGTGGCCACCGGGTGTAGAACAGATGATTTTACGTGATATGTGAATAATTGCTCTAAGTTATATATTTATTTACTAACTTTCAAAACCCATAATGTTTATGAATATTACTGGCTAAAGCAGATACGGAAGTCGGTGAATAGAAAGAAAAATATTAAGTAAATGATATAAAATAGTCATAAAATAGTGACATGTTATTTTTGAATGAGTAACATCTGGAAAATACTAGACTGGATGATCCCCAAGGTACGTTTTAGCTCTGACTCTAAAATGTCTATAATTGTTAAGTCCTTGTTCCAAACCTTGCTCACGTTAATGATACTAAAGAAGCCAAAGTTAAATAAAACAGATGAAAGTCAAACAGCAGAAATGCAAAGGGCTTAGGTAATTCTCAGACTTGAGACTCACTCCAAAATTAAAACTGGATACATTTCCTTTGATTCTGACATGAAATTTTAACAATATTGTCTAAGCAACTCCATACAATGCTTTCGTAAAAGCCTTTTACGAAGTCCTTATCTTGACTTATAAATTCTGTAGTTGTGCCCCAAATGTTCATGGTATGATCAATACTGGTGTCCTAGAAGAGTTGCAAACTCTGCTGTGGTTGTCCTTTAACTGCTTCTTGGAACGGAAACATACATACTGATTTCATTTATTGAGTGCCTAGCAATGGCCTTGCACTTGGTAAACTTTATCTTGTGTAATCCTCACAACAACCCTACAGATTCCTATTTTTAGGTTAAGAAACTGCAGCTCTTCGAGTTTCCTAACTTACCCAAGGGCTCAGATCTAGTCTGTGCTGAGAATTTTTTAAAATGCTACCCCAGTCTGTCTCATTTCTAGGCACACACTTTTTCTGCCCCACTAAAGCTTCATGTTAGAAATTTAAAGAACATGCCTCTCCCTCTCCCTCTCCACCTATGAAGTAGAGAGGCCTTTGGACTTGATCAAGAAGAGCTTGTGGAAGAACTCGCATTCCTGAAGAGTAGGCCAGAGACTCAGGCTGAAGTAGCAAGTACAGGGTGGATTATTTCAAAGAAATGTGACCCTCAGCTGTAGAAAACAAATCTGTGGTTACCAGAGGAGGAAAGCGGAGGGGAGTGCTGAATGGGGAGACTGGGACTGACCTATACACACAACAGTATATAACAGATCACTAAGAAGGACCTTCTGTGAGCACAGGGAGCTCTGCCCCCATACTCTGCAATGGTCTGTATACGGAAGGAATCTAATAAACAGTGGGTATACGTATATATACAACTGATTCACTTTGCTGTACAGAATAAACTAACACGTCGTTATAAATCAACTATACTCCAACAACAACACAATTTTTTTTTAAAGAAAAGAACTGTGATCCTGATCTCTGCCCTCTCCCTCTTGATGGTTCCTGCCTCCTGCTCGGTCCCCGGATGGAGACCCCCTCCTCTCTGAGCCTCTGCAGATATCCAGCCCCGGCCTTGCCGCTCCAGCCGCGGGAAAGCTGGCATCTTTCGTGACTGTGGTAGAGCCTTATCAGGCCACATCCCAGGGGTGAGCCTCTCCTCTCCCCGCCGCTCCACCAGCTGATAACTTTCAGCAGAAAGTGACCACACTGTCTGCCAAACTCCCACAGATCACCCCTTGACCTTTCCTCCCCTTTTGTCCTCAAGGAATTCTCTTCAGAATGCTCTTAGAAAGACCAGCTCTCCATTCCTTTTCTTTGAGAATTCTCTCTGTCATCCAAAAACAATGTGGGAAAGAGCTGAAGTTATAAGACATGTCCCCTTTATCCTTCTGGGAAAGTTCTCATATAAATTCACTTTAAAAAAAAAAAAAAAACTACAGTAAAAGAAATATCTTATCAAGTGAGGAAATAAAACTGAAAACATTTACAGTATTTGGAAAACAGTCTTAGTCATAAAGGTCTGAGGAGAGAAGGAAGCTCCCTCTAAGCCTACTTTGTTTCAAACACAAAGGCTTCAGTTACAGGCAGCTGACAGGTGCCCAGAGCAGTTGCTCAAGGGCCAAGAGCCCAGCAAAGAAAATATGGACATGAGTCTCAGTTTAATCCTGTTCCCCATTGTCTCTGTTATCAGCACCTTTCCCATTTACGGTGAGTCCTAAAGAAAACAGTGTCCTCAGAAGACCTCTCTAAGGCCCAGCCAACCCATCTGTTAGTCTGTCTATGGGACTGCTGGGCTCCCTGGTGCGTCAGTGGTAAAGAATCTGCCTGCCAGCGCAGGTCAGGTCAGTCAGTTCAGTTGCTCAGTTGTGTCCGACTCTTTGCGACCCCATGAATCGCAGCACGCCAGGCCTCCCTGTCCATCACCAACTCCCGGAGTTCACTCAAACTCATGTCCATCAAGTTGGTGATGCCATCTGGCCATCTCATCCTCTGTCATCCCCTTATCCTCTTGCCCCCAACCCCTCCCAGCATCAGAGTTTCTTCCAATGAGTCAACTCTTCATATGAGGTGGCCAAAGTACTGGAGTTTCAGCTTTAACATCATTCCTTCCAAAGAACACCCAGGACTGAGCTCCTTTAGGATGGACTGGTTGGATCTCCTTGCAGTCCAAGGGACTCTCAAGAGTCTTCTCCAACACCACAGTTCAAAAGCATCAATTCTCCACAGTCAGCTCAGCTTTCTTCACAGTCCAACTCTCACATCCATACATGACCATAGGAAAAACCATAGCCTTGACTAGACGGACCTTAGTCGGCAAAGTAATGTCTCTGCTCTTGAATATGCTATCTAGGTTGGTCATAACCCTCCTTCCAAGGAGTAAGCGTCTTTTAATTTCATGGCTGCAGTCACCATCTGCCGTGATTTTGGAGCCCTAAAAAATAAAGTCTGACACTGTTTCCGCTGTTTCCCCATCTATTTCCCATGAAGTGACGGGACCGGATGCCATTATCTTCATTTTCTGAATGTTGACCTTTAAGCCCACTTTTTCACTCTCCTCTTTTGCTTTCATCAAGAGGCTTTTTAGCTCCTCTTCACTTTCTGCCATAAGGGTGGTGTCATCTGCATATCTGAGGTTATTGATATTTCTCCCGGCAATCTTGATTCCAGCTTGTGCTTCTTCCAGTCCAGCGTTTCTCATGATGTACTCTGCATAGAAGTTGAATAAGCAGGGTGACAACCTTGATGTACTCCTTTTCCTATTTGGAACCAGTCTGTTGTTCCATGTCCAGTTCTAACTGTTGCTTCCCGACCTGCATACAGATTTCCCAAGAGGCAGGTCAGGTGGTCTGGTATTCCCATCTCTTTCAGAATTTTCCACAGTTTTTCTGGAACTCTCTTGCTTTTTCCATGATCCAGCGGATGTTGGCAATTTAATCTCTGGTTCCTCTGCCTTTTCTAAAACTAGCTTGAACATCTGGAAGTTCACGGTTCACGTATTGCTGAAGCCTGGCTTGGAGAATTTTGAGCATTACTTTACTAGCGTGTGAGATTAATGCAATTGTGTGGTAGTTTGAACATTCTTTGGCATTGCCTTTCTTTGGGACTGGAATGAAAACTGACCTTTTCCAGTCCTATGGCCACTGCTGAGTTTTCCAAATTTGCTGGCATATTGAGTGCAGCACTTTCACAGCATCATCTTTCAGGATTTGAAATAGCTCAACTGGAATTCCATCACCTCCGCTAGCTTTGTTCATAGTGATGCTTTCTAAGGCCCACTTGGCTTCACATTCCAGGATGTCTGGCTCTAGATGAGTGATCACACCGTCGTGATTATCTTGGCCATGAAGATCTTTTTTGTACAGTTCTGTGTATTCTTGCCACCTCTTCTTAATATCTTCTGCTTCTGTTAGGTCCATACCATTTCTGTCCTTTATCGACAGAAAAGTGGGTTCGATCCTTGGGTCAGGAAGATCCCCTGGTAGGGAGCATGGCAACCCACTCCAGTGTTCTTGCATGGAGAATCCCAAGGACAGAGGAGCTTGAGGGCCAGTTTTGTGGGTCAAATCCACCAAATAGCAATCCAACCTATACTTTCCCTTCCCATCCTGGGAGGGGCAGCTTTGTCTTGTGTTCCGTCTCTACCTCATTTGCTTTCCTGGGACAGCTCTCCTGGATGGTTCCTTTGCAGGCCAGCCCCACACCCAGGGGCCATCTCTAGTTTGGACTGATCCCTGCAATGCAGTCTGGGCGGGAGCTCCGCCCTGTGGCCCCTGTCCCTGCCCTGCTTGCTTGGGAAGGGGCTGGAACTTAACCAGGACTGTCTCCTGGGAAGAGTAGGGGCAGGGAATTCCTTCCACTGAATAGTCTCTGGGCCCCAGAGCCCACTTAGTTCATGCATACACCCGAAAACACAGACCACCTCACCATTGCTACACACGAAGCAGCACACTGACATTTTCTGTCTTAATTTTCTTCTATTTCACATTTTTAAATGCTGGTAAGTACCCACTACATTTATTCTGTGGCCCACTAACGCGCCATGACTTACTGTTAGAAACATACTCCGAGAAGGCCTTCTAAATACATCCGTTGAAGACAGATGAAAACTCTCCTGCGTGTCACACCTAGTCCTGGCCCTGCCCTGCTCCCTCTGTCGCTCTGACTCAGAGCGGTGTCCTGATGGAGGGGCCTTGATCAGTGCTTTGCTAACCTTGACCACCCTTGCTCATGCCTCCACTCCCCAGCCCCAAGCCAGGCTTCCTGTCCAGAGTTTCCTGCCCCTTAAAAATGTGTGCTTGGTGATGACATGAACCTGCAGCTTCAGGTTTGCCATCTGTTTGCCATTTTAATGATTTAATATTTTAACCCAGTTTTGAAAATGTAAGATGTATTTGGTACAGTTTATCTTAACAAGTAACACCACCCACAAGGGAGCCCAAGTACTAACATCATAACTGTTAGTTTTGAAAGAGATTGAGATTGAGAAATGGCCAAATTACACTTCCAAAGTATAATTTTCAACATGTTCTATTCTCCATGATTTAAAAAAATCAGATTATTTCTTCATAGCTTTTATTATAGACTTTGTTATTTATTGTTGCTTATTTGATTAATCACAATGTACTCCATGAGTCCAAGTTCAATGAAAGCAGAAACTATTTAGCTCACTCCCCAGTACCTAGCCCAATACTCGCTTTATAGTAGGTTTCAATAAATGTTTCCTGAATTAATAAATGTACGTTTCCTTTAAGAAGACTTTGGTAAGATTTCTTTCTGCGCAAAGGCTTTGAAATTTGTCTCATGTCTTGTAAACTAAAATACCTAGTGTGAATTTGTCACAGAATCAAAAAATACATATACAACCCTATAGGTCTGAGTTATCCTTAGACTCCCAATTGGAGCATAATCTTACAACTTCCTAGTAATAATAGCTGCACCTATTACACTGTTTGTGATAACTCTAGGAGGTGGATATTGTTATTACCCCGTTATATAGAAGGGGAAATTGAGGCTCAGAAGGGCTTAATCTTGGTCTCTAGATTCTAAGCCACTTGCTTTTATGCCACTCTTTGTATGTAACATCTTGTTATCTTTCTTTAAAAGTGTTTTTTCTCTGTGTCCTTCTGAGAACCTTTTGTACAAAGAGAGCATTAAAAGATGTCATGGAAAAGGAATGAGCTCTAAAAATCAAGTTATTAAAGAAAAGGAATGTGTAATATCATAATGGAGTGGCTTCTTAAAGATATTTACACACATTTTGAATATGCCATTTGAAAAATGTGTCTTTTCTCAATGCCAATAAATGAACCACCTTTCAAAATAGCATCATTATTGCCTGATCTTAGGTTATATTCTTTCAAATATAAATGGATGTCACAATAACTGAGAGAAGTAGCTGGTTCTACAATAAAACAGGTTTAAAAATAAGGAATAAGAAATAATAATTGGACTAGAGTGGGAAAAAATGTTTTAAACAGTTTTGTAAAGATAAAGGAGGGAGACTTTATTTGTCTAGAAGTCAATGAATAATTTCTACACTGGAGCATGGAAAGGGTTCTTGAGATGTATTTTAATCTGAAAGCTCTCTGCCTCTCATTTTGTCGATTCCTCTAATTGAATGGGCGAAAGTGAAAGTGAAGTTGCTCAGTCGTGTCCAACTCTTTGTGACCCTGTGGACTGTAGCCCACCAAGCTCCTCTGTCCATGGGATTCTCCAGGCAAGAATACTGGAGTGGGTTGCCATTTCCTTCTCCAGGGGATCTTCCTGACCCAGGGATCGAACCCAGGTCTCCCGCTTGCAGGCAGATGCTTTAACCTCTGAGCCACCAGGGAAGCCCAAATGAATGGGCAGAATGTGTAAAAGGTTTTCAGAGGGGTTCAGAGGAACACGGTGTAAGTTTTCTAAATTTTACAAAAGCAGGGGTAATTTTTATGGCTTTTCTTAAGGTTACTGGTATTTCAAAAAGACACCTATCCTGATACTGTTTTGTCTCTCATAACTGATAACCGCAGTGGCTTGCTTTAAGAATTTGGTCAGCAACAGACACAGTGACCGCTCAGAGTTCACAACAAATGCTTAGTGGGTGAAAACGGATGCTGCGATTGCCCTCAGCGAGCGCCGGGCTGAGAGGTGTCAGAGACGATCGATCTGCGTTCCTTCTGCCCCTTCTCTTCCCTGGCTCCCCCCACCTTTGACCTCAGGAACTAAATTGAGATTCTTTCTGCTGGCTCATGGCAGGAAGGTGCCAGTAATGAAGGAACAAAGTGTTAGGTGATAACATTAAGGCAACGGCTCCCCTTGACTTCCCGCCCGCAGCCAGTACAGCCGGGGCTTGGCCAACGGCCAGGGAGGCCACGCGGGCCTGCCCCTCGGAGAAACAAAACCCCAGGACCTCGTGTAGGTGCAAAAGTGGCAGAGGGAAATGAGGCAGGGAAGTAATTCAACCTTGAGATCCAACTCTGATCTTGTCACCAAGAAGAAGGTAGGGAATAAGATGAGAAACAGATTTTAGAGTGACATATTGGTTATTTGCTAATATTGAAGGAACAGTGGGAAAAGAATTGCACACACTTAATGAATACTTTGGCCAGCTCATGCGAAGAGTGGACTCATTGGAAAAGAGTCTGATGCTGGGAAGGATTGGGGGCAGGAGGAGAAGGGGACGACAGAGGGTGAGATGGCTGGATGGCATCACCGACTCGATGGACATGAGTTTGAGTGAACTCCGGGACTTGGTGATGGGCAGGGAGCTCTGGCGTGCTGCAATTCATGGGGTCGCAAAGAGTCAGACACGACTGAGCGACTGAACTGAACTGAACTGAATGAGAAATACCTGTGACAGGTCTCCCCACATTGCCTCTGGATGTGGCTTAGGGGCATCATCTATCTGGCCTAAGGAGTGCTCCTCTACCCAAAAATATATACCCGTGGGGCAGAAAGTACAGAAACCTGAGTTCCTTTCTTTCCTTGTCACATGAAATACAGTTTTTTATTCTTTTAGAAGAAGATAATATAATAGCAAGATAAACATTATAATTTTGTTTAAAAACCATATAAATGCCATAACTGGAACAAAACTTCATTTTTGAACGTTACCTCCCACATGAATCGTTCAAATGTAGTTGTGCATAGTGTATTTATATGGAGATACTATGCAGAAATATTTAACAATAAATAAATCCACCCACTTGAACAAAAACCTGTTCTTTGATCTGTTGACTGAAATTCGCTACGTATTAATACACTGCCAAATGCTTTATGTCACAGGTTCTGCCAGAATTCTTCTATTTCTCCTTCCTTCCAGGAACGAAGGATCCCACAGGACTCTAGACGTGGTGCTTGGCTTTTGGACTGCTGCTGTCAGTGGAAATTTAGTTCGTAAACTAAACTTTATACACAGCTAGACTAAACAGAGCGATTAGAAGCACTGGACCTTTGGGTTGTCCCAACTTTCCATGTGGCTTCAGGTTCTACCACATCATTAAAATTTCTCCTTTTGAAATGAGGGATTGACTCCACCTTCTCAAACACTCTCCTGACTCTGTGTCCTCCTGGGGCCCCAGGAGGGGGCCCTATTTCTCCAGCCACGCTTCCTCAGGCTTCTTTGATGACTTCTCTTCATTTTTATTTTTATTTTATATTGGAGCGCAGTTGAACAATGGTGCATCACTTTCAGGTGTACAACAAAGTGATGCAACTGTAGGTACACATGTATCTGTTCTTTTTCAAATCCTTTCCCATTTAGGTTGTTACATAATATTGAGCAGAGTTCCCTGTGCTATGCAGTAGGTCCTCGTTGGTTATCTATTTTAAATATAGCAGTGTGCACATGTCAACCCCAAACTCCCAATCTGTCTCTCTCTCTCCTCCTCTTTAAAGGTTGGAGTTTTCCAAGGTTCAGTCTGGAGCCCTAATTTTTTCAATATCCTCTCCCTAGGGCAGGTCATCTATTTCCATGGTTTAAATATTTCCCCAATCCTCTCCTCGAAGCTCCCATACATTCGCCTGACTAATTAAACTGCCTCCTCTCTATTTCCCTCGTTTAACTGAAGATTGAAGATGCTGGTAGAAATAAGTACAGATGAATCTTAGAGCATGTCAGCAATTAAGAATTCAAAACTTTCTTCAGACACCTCCAACTCAGCGTCTCCCAAACAGAACTCTTGACTCAACCCAATGCCCACCCAGAATGCTCCCTCTCCTCATTCCCCTCCATCTCATTGAGTGGGACCATCCTCCTCCAGCTGCTAAATCAAAAACGCTCTGTAGGCCTTCCCCTCCTCCCTTCTCCTTGCTCTCGCTTTCAAAGAAACCTGCCATTTCTCCTTCCTTGACTATTTCTCATCTTCAGCAGTTTCTCTCCAGCTGTAAGTCATTCTCTGCCCTTTCCTGGATCGCTGGAACAGTGTCCTGACTTCCCTGTTCCCACTCCTGCTTCCTGCCGAAAGATGGAGTAGCTTGCTCATTGATTTTCGGTTGTGTGGGGTCTTAGCTGGGGCACTTGGGCTCAATAGTTGTGGACTTAGTTGCTCCAGGACATGAAGGATCTCAGTTCCCCAATCAGGGATTGAAACAGAGTCCACAGCATCGGACGGCAGATTCTTAAACCACTGGACCACCTGGGAGGTCCCCAGAGTAATTTCTTAAAAACACAGATCTAATTACGATACACAGCCATTTGGAAACCATAACGAATCATGTTTCCAATAAAATGTAGACTTCTTTCATGGCCTGTGTTACCTGGCCTCTTCCCCTTTCCTATCTTACCCACTTTTCTCTTGCTCTCAGCCTCACGGAAGTCCTTTCTCTAACTAAATATACAAGCCCTTTTCTGCTTCAAGGCCTTGCACTTGCTGTTCCTTCTGCCTGGGACCCTGCGCCCCTACTGGGCTTGTTTCCTTCTCTTCATTCTTCAGTCCCCAGTTTCAGGGTGACCTCTTCTGAGAGGCCTCCCTCTACACACACACACCCCGTTACTATCCCACTGCATCTTTCCATCTATACCATATTTAACAGTGCATTTCTCCTTATCTGTTTACGGACCATCAACTACTTCTGTCACTTATCTTAACAGCATTAACAGCTAATATTTTTTGAAAGAACAATTTATAAAATGTGAACAGGGGAAGACTATTTTTTAAAAATTTTATTGGAGTATAGTTGTTTTGCAATGTTGTATTAGTTCCTACTCTACAACAAAATGAGTCGGTTATACATATACATACATCCCCTCTTTCTTGGATTCCCTTCCCATCTATGTTACCACAAAGCATGGAATACAGTTTGCTGTGCTATACAGTAGGTAGGGAGGACTGTTTAAACTTCCAAAAATGTTTAGAAGTCTCCACTGTTTGGAGTCCTCAGGTATATAATTGTTTGAGACTGTAAGTCAATAAGATGATTTTAAGTAACAGTGCTCGCCACAAACCAACCTACAAGGTCGACAGAGTTGTTGATTGTATATTTGTTGGGAATGTTTAATTGAAGATCAAGAATGTTGGTGGAAATGATCACTGAAGAGTCGATCAAAGCTCATGAAAGGGGACTTGCCTGGTGGTCCAGTGGGTAAGACTCCAAGCTCCCAGTGCAGGGCCCCAGGTCTGATCCTTGATCGGGGAAATAGATCCCTCACACCGCAACTAAGACCATGCAAAGCAATGAAGACCCAGTGCAACCAAAATTAACAACAAAAAGCATGACTATCCTTAAGGATTCAGAACTGTCCTCTGCTGGTGTTTATGGAAAGAGATAATGTCCAGAAAGGTGTTAGCCAAGGCTGCTCTTGTTCGATTATCAGTTGTAAAAAAGAAGGCATTTGATCTGACAAGAGAAGTGACAGGAATGGATTGAGATAAAATATCCAAACATCTGGGATTCTCTCAGAGTTGAAGATCCTTTCCTGGTTTATGAAGAATGCATTTTCTACAAACATCTTGTTTATAACTCCCTTGAATGTTGTAAAGATTAGTCTATGTTAGCAAAAGCGCTTTTGAAATAAAAAGTGATGTAAAGCAAAAAATGAAATAAAAACAAAATATGGTTTGAATTCCTTCATTTTGAGAAACTGGTAAGCAGCTTAAAAGATCACATAGTGTGAATTAGCCAGTCTATTCGAATATTTTGAAGGAAAGCAGTCTTCAGTAAGTGACATGATATAACTAGAAAGCAAATTAACTCTACACTATTCTTTTATTTAATAAAAATAAGTGTGCAAATTTTTGATTGTCCATTATTATGGTAGAAATGGACAGGGATATATTTACCACTTGGATGAATTAGGTATCTGTAGTAATAGCAGTATATTAGCATGTATCTGGAGAAGGCAATGGCACCCACTCCAGTCCTCTTGCCTGGGAAATCCCATGGATGGAGGAGCCTGGTAGGCTGCAGTCCATGGGGTCGAGAAGAGTTGGACAGGACTGAGCAACTTCACTTTCACTTTTCACTTTTCATGCACTGGAGAAGGAAATGGCAACCCACTCCAGTATGGTTGCCTGGAGAATCCCAGGGACGGGAGCCTGGCGGGCCGCCATCTATGGGGTCGCACAGAGTCGGACATGACTGACGTGACAGCAGCAGCATGCAGGAGTGGCTTCCCAGGCGGCGCTGGTTGCCAAGAAGCTGCCTACCGTTGCAGGAGACAGAAGAGACGGGGGTTTGATTCAGGAAGACGCAGTCTTGGGTCAGGAAGATCCCCTGGAGAAGAGCATGGCACCCCACTCCAGTATTCTTGCCTGGAGAATCCCATAGACAGAGGAGCCTGGTGGGCTTCAGTCCATAGCGTCTCAGAAAGCCGGACACGACTGAAGTGACTTAGCAGGCACACAGACACTGATGAAGGAAGGAAACAGGTCAGATTCAAAACTGAGGCTGGGGAAAGCGGGGCTGAGACACCAAGTGGGCCTTCCAGAGCCTCTCAACTTTTCCTTTATTTATTTATTGGAGTATAGTTGATTTACAAAGCTGTGTTTGTTTCTGTGGTACAATAAAGTGAATCAGTCATACACATATATACATTCACTGTTTTCTGGATTCTTTTCCCATATAGGCCATTACAGAGTATTGAGCAGAGCTCCCTGTGCTCTGTAGTAGGCCCTTGTTAATTACTTATGTTATATATAGCAGCGTGTATAGGACAACCCTAATCCCCCTATTTATCCCTCCCAGTTCCCCCTCCACGTAATCATAGGTTCATTCTCTACATCTGTGACTCTATTCTGTCTTATACATAAATGCACCATTTCACTATTTTTTTAGATTCCACGTGTAAGCAATATCATATGATATTTGTCTTTCTCAGCCTTCCCTTTGAATGAAATAATCCCCACAGCAGAAGGGCGCGTGTGCCTGTGTGTGTGGTGCACGAAAAGCTGCCACCCCAGGCAGCAAAGACGCCCAGACCAAGAACGCGAGCTGAGTGGAGCCCACAAAGGGCAGGCCAAGAGCAAACCCAGGCCTTTCTCACCCTTCAGGGACATCTGAGCAGGAGAGGAGATTTGTTTTAAGGTAGGACTAAAACTAGACGTTGTAAACATCCTCTCTGCTTCTCTGAGAGCTTAGGGGGACAGCTGAACACAGAGCAGAGAATAAGCCGCGAACGAGGGGCGGAGGAGAATTTCCTGGATAACAGGTGGCCCCTGCAGGCTCCTGCGGAGCGTGTGCTGCCGGAGGAAACACTTGCCTCCTGCTCCACACGTAGGCTTACTGGCCCAGGACAGAAGTACGCTGACAGAGATTCTTCTCTTAAAGGAGCACTTTGGGCAACTGCAGGTGGAAAAATAAAATTAATGAAACGTCTTCGTGCAAGGAAATAACCATTTTGACGATGACAAGCACGGATGAGGAACGGCATGAAGCCTGGTCAGGGATTACTTAATGAAAACATCCAGGGCAAGAAAAGGAGAAGAGGCTGCCAGGTCACAGATACAGTGACCTCAGTGTGATCCTCTCCAAGGAGGGATTTAAAGTCAACCCCAGAACCGTTTGGGATATTTTTGTATGTTTAGTACCTATACATTTTGATTGGGTCAACTATTTGTGTCAACCATTGGGTTAAGTATTTGGTTACCTCTATATTGTTAGTTGCCAGAGTATGAACTCAATCAATCTCAACTTATTGGGGGGGGGGTCTTTATAAAAGAACTGATTTTAAAACAAAAACAAAAACCTGAGACTTTGTTAAAGAAAGAAAACTGTCCTCCACGATGCCAATTTTAATGCAACCAAGGTTCCAGAGTCGGCAGGCCAGGTCAGCAGCATCCCTTAGACTCTATGCGGTCCACAACTTTTTGGCACCAGGGACCAGTTTCATGAAAGACAATGTTTCCGTGGATGGGAGTGAGGGGATGGTTTCAGGATGATGCAAGCACATTACATTTATTGCACATTGTGTTTCTGTCATTATATCAGCCCCACCTCAGATCCTCTGGCATTAGACCCCAGAGGTTGGAGACCCCTCCCCTAGAGAACAGGAGTAGGAGGGCCTTGTTCCTGTCGAGATGAGCTTTACTCCACACTTGCAGAGCTGGACGTTAATGGAGCGAATGCTTCTGGTCCTAAAGAGAGAGGCTAAAGAAGTAAGGACAAGGACCAACGGCAGGTTCTTACTTTGCCACCTCCCCGACTTTCATCTTTTATCTCTTCAAAGACTGTGTTTGTTCACCAGGTTGCAGCCTCTCCAGACCGCGGTTGCCGCTGCTGGGGATGGCTCTGAAGGCATCGCCATTCATTCCGAGGACTGGTGACTGAGGTGAGTCAGCACTCTGGACTGCACTTCACGGTCTGTCCTAGCAACCACCTGAGTGACCCTGCTCAGGTCTCCTGATTGGTTCACATCACTCCGTGGTCTAGTCCTGCAGACAACATTCTCCCCCTCAGACCCAGAACCTTCTCTGGCTTGACTCTACCCCCCCTCACTTTCTGTGGCTCCTCGACTCCTAAACTCACGCAGAGGTCCTCTTGGTGGGCCTGTTGACAAGAAAGTCTCTCTCAGCTGCAAAGGGCCTGAGACATTTCTCTGCTCCACGTGTGTTCCCTCCCGCATACCTGCCTATCCAAGTCCAGTGCCTCTGATGCCAACTCAAATCCTGAGCTCACATGGAGCCCCCTCAGAACTTCTCAGCATTATTTCCTCTGTCCTCGAGAGGGATTCATGTGTCTCTCCTGCCTCTCCTTGGTTGTGGCTCCTCAAAGGGGAGGTGGACGCCTCTGTGCCACAGCCCAGAAGAGTTTCCTTTGTTGAGTCTACTGAATTGCTTTGAACGAAATCATTCTAAACCTTTATTAAACAATATCACTGGGATACATGTAAAAGAACTTCTGTTTAAGTTATTTAATATATTTACAGCTCATTCTGTTTAGTGTTTTTAAAAAGTTCTTTGTTGAAAACCCTACTGTATAGCACAAAGAACCATACTCAATAGTGCAGTAACTTATAAGGGGAAAGAATTTGAAATAGTATATATGTGTGTGTGTGTGCATGTATACATATACATATATATATAAAACTGAATCACTTTGCTATATGCTTGAAACTAACACAATGTTGTAAGTCAACTATGGAAAGTGACAGTGAAGTCTCTTAGTCATGTCCGACTCTGCGACCCCATGGACTGTAGCCCACCAGGCTCCTCCGTCCACGGAATTCTCCAGGCAAGAGTACTGGAGTGGGTTGCCATTTCCTTCTCCAGGAGATCTTCCTAACCCAGGGATTGAACCTGGGTCTCCCATAGGCAGACACTTTACCCTCTGAGCCAGCAGGGAAGTCCCGAATAGTTGACTGAAATCAACTATTCAGTTCAGTTCAGTTCAGTCGCTCAGTCGTGTCCAACTCTTTGCGACCCCATGAATCGCAGCACGCCAGGCCTCCCTGTCCATCACCATCTCCCGGAGTTCACTCAGACTCACGTCCATCATGTCCGTGATGCCATCCAGCCATCTCATCCTGGGTCGTCCCCTTTTCCTCCTGCCCCCAATCCCTCCCAGCATCAGAGTCTTTTCCAATAAAAATTCCTTTGAGGTATAATTCACATACTATACAATTCACCCATTTAAAGTGTCCAATTCAGTGTTTTTAGTATATTTACAGCGTGGTTCTATTATCCCCCCCATCTAATTTTAGAACAGTTTTATCTCTCCAAAAAGAAACCTTGTGCCCATTACCTATCACTCCCACCCCCTTCTTCCTCCAGCCCCTGGCTACTGCTAATCAACATTCTGTCTCTATAGATTTTCCTATCCTGGACGTTTTACTTGTATGGAATGATAAAATATGTGGTGCTTTGTGATCTAGTCTTATGTCATTGAAACATTCAGAGGCTTTCCTTTTTAAGAAGATAGGCAAAAATAAATAAATAAAGATTGGCTCCTTTAAATAAACCTCAGGCAAGATCCACCCTGGAAGGGAGAAATCATCAATCAGGCAGGAGGAACACTGAATGACCTTTTTAAGGCTATTTATATTTCACAGCAAATAGCAACACCATCACACACATAAACGGCTCTTACTGAAGGGGAAGACACTTCTGCTGCTGCTGCTGTTGCTCAGTAGCTAAGTCGTGTCCGGCTCTTTGTGATCCCATGGACTGCAGCATGACTGGCTTCCCTATCCTTCACCATCTCCCAGAATTTGTTCAAAGTCCTGTCCACTGAGTGAGTGATGCTACCTAACCATCTCATCCTCTGTCGTCCCCTTCTCCTTTTGCCTTCAATCTCTCTCAGAATCAGAGTCTTTTCCAATAAGTCTGCTCTTCACATCAGGTGGCCAAAGTATGGGAACTTCAGCTTCAGCAATAGTCCTTCCAATGAAGAATCAGGTTGATTTTCTTTTGGATTGACTGGTTTGATCTCCTTGCTGTCCAAGGGACTCTCAAGAGTCCTCCAGCAACACGATTTGAAAGTATCAATTCTTCGGCGCTCAGCCTTCTTCATGGACCAATTGGAAGATAGTTCAGGCAAATGTAAAGCACATCATGCTGTCCTCTGCCAAGACTGGCTCTCAACTCTGGAGTCTGCAGATCCTCCAGCATACCCTGCCTGGAGCTTTTGAGAAAGGCCTAAAATTTACTATATACCTTTTCACAAATAGGATGATGTGCAGTGTTTCAATAATCAATAAAGTTTCCTCCATCATATTAAAGAAACAAGTGTAAACCTTTATTACTAGTTTCATGAACCCCAAGATGCACATTTTCTCACATCCAAAGCTTCTCTCAGTTGGGGTGTACCTTACAGCAGCTGCAGGCCTTGTGGCAGTGGTGGAGCTGTCTTTGCTGGCACAAGCACAAACCTGGCACAGCTGTTCACGGGGCATCTCAGCTGAGAGGTGTGCCTGGTTGTCACCAGCGGTGCTGAGTCCCCAGGCCACTTACAATGTCTTCAAAATTCCCTCTATGATGTGACAGTAACATTCTACATAAGCATGGCTCCCGACCACACAGAGGATGACGATACGTGAAGAAACACAGATATTGTTGATTGAGGATTAAAAAGTGATTCAGAAGACTCTGTAGGCAAAAAAGTTTTAGGAACACTCTAACCTGCTATTTTTCTTTTTATATATGCACAAGAATAACATGTGACTTTTAAAAGAAGTCTGGGTCTGAGTATGTATAAAGGAGCATTTCCAAACCAATTTTTTTAAAGCTTGTGTCAGAGTTTAATTAGCAGGTATTTGTTTCTTTCTTAGTGGTACTTAAAATAATGATACACTTTACAATCTGAAATTCTGTTTCATAAATTCCATCTGTTCCTGCTGTGTTAGCCCATTCCATTCCATACCTTTTTGAACAAGAGGAGAGTTTGAGAAATGGGCCGAGTTCTCGGCCAGCCAACGGGGCTAGAAAAATGAGTCTTACGTAAGGAACTTTGGAGGAGGCTTCTCATGCCCCCATGCTTATACACAGAACAGCAACAACAAAAATCCTGCTAGGGACATGCGAGCCAGGATACACAAGATCCAAGTGGGCTTTTAGTTTTCAGAGTGCTGGCCAGCAGCCTGGAGACGCTCTATAAGCTCCCGGAATCCTCCAGAGGATTGTAGAAGTCCATAAACCACAGGCTGACATCATCCTTGTCTGGGCAAAGACAGGCCAGCCGCCACCCAAGCACAGCCTTTCAGAATCTCTAATGAATTAATCACCGTAAAGCAGAGCGGGAGAGGAACCAGCTCACGCCGACACCCCTCCTCAGCCGGGTTCCACCTCCCAGCCACCAATTAACTTCACAGTCGCATCTGCCTCTCCTGCCAAGCTCTCCCATGAAGGAATTTATCACCTTCTGTTCTGCTTTTCTTCCTAAATGTGATTCAGAAACCAACAGTATCATTTAAAAAGGCACTTTCAGCCAATCCAATTATGCTCCCAAGCACCTTTCCATGGAACAAGAGAGCTCTTCTGAGTTTCCTTTTGTGGCCTTATTAACGATGCTGGCGCAGAAGCTCACTGCTAACTGGGGCCAAGGATAATAAGAAACACTTGTTCTGTGCTGGGCACTGTTCTGAGGGCTTCGTACATGTTACCTCATCTAATTCTCACGAGAACCCTGGGAGGCAAGGACACACATCACGGATGAGGAAACCAAGGCAGCCAGCTCCAGACAGAAGAGATGAGGGTTGAGCCCGGAAAAGGGGCTCCAGGGTCCATGCTGCTTCTTTTCTTGTTTTGGCTGTGCCTTGTGGCACGTGGGATCTTAGTTCCCTGGGCAAGGGTCGAACCCGTGCCCCCTGCATTGAAAGTGCAGAGTCTTAGCCACTGGACCACCAGGGAAGTCTCCAGAGTTCACGCCTCTGAAATATAATCAAATCCCTCTCTTTGTCTTTTTGCAAGCAAAGAATGGGAAGCTTTGCTGGTCCTGTGGTTTTCACACCTTTAAAATCTGTCTTCCTTAGGACTGAGGACATAAAGGACACAATCAGAGATGCCCTGCTTGAAAGGAAGGCAAGGCCCTGTAGACACTGGCCCAGTCTGGCCTGCCTCCAACCCCTGAGGTGGCCTGGGGCATTTCCTGGGACCCCAGGGCTTCTGGAAAACCTCGACCTCAAGGCCTCTATTATCGACAAGTTACCCAAGATCTCAGGGGAGACGCTCCCTGCCTCAGGTGGTGGAGCGTGTCTCAGGCAGACGGTGGGCCAGCCCTGCCGCTCCTGCCCGGCTCCCCGCTTGCTGGCCCCCGCAGCGAGCTGCCTCCGCATGTTGGTTAGCGCTGGCCTTGCTGCACTTAACAAGGACAAACAGATGTGCTCATCGCGTAGAGTCCAAGTGTGAGTGAGGCGGTCATCCTGCTCCTGCTAAGCAATCCTTTCTCTGGAAAGATCCAGGGCAGATGCCGAGAGATTTAAACATGAACTCCCGGATAGCAGTGGCGGACTTGCAGGGCAGTACCCCAGAGCAGGGCGGTACCCCAGAACAGAGCGGTACCCCATAGCAGGGCGGTACCCCAGAGCAGGGTGATACCCCAGAGCAGAGCGGTACCCCAGAACAGGGCGGTACCCCACAGTAGAGCGGTACCCCAGAGCAGAGCGGTACCCCAGAGCAGGGCGGTACCCCAGAGCAGAGCGGTACCCCAGAGCAGGGTGGTACCCCAGAGCAGGGCGGTACCCCACAGTAGAGCGGTACCCCAGAGCAGGGCAGTACCCCAGAGTAGAGCGGTACCCCAGAGCAGAGCGGTACCCCAGAACAGGGCGGTACCCCACAGTAGAGCAGTACCCCAGAGCAGGGCAGTACCCCAGAACAGGGCGGTACCCCACAGTAGAGCGGTACCCCAGAGCAGGGCAGTACCCCAGAGTAGAGCGGTACCCCAGAGCGGGGTGGTACCCCAGAGCAGAGCGGTACCCCAGAGCAGGGCGGTATCCCAGAGCAGGGCGGTACCCCACAGTAGAGCGGTACCCCAGAGCAGGTTGGTACCCCAGAGCAGGGCAGTACCCCAGAGCAGGGCGGTACCCCACAGTAGAGCGGTACCCCACAGTAGAGCGGTACCCCAGAGCAGGGCGGTACCCCAGAGCAGAGCGGTACCCCAGAGCAGAGCGGTACCCCAGAGCAGGGCGGTACCCCAGAGCAGAGCGGTACCCCAGAGCAGGGCGGTACCCCAGAGAAGGGCGGTACCCCACAGTAGAGCGGTACCCCAGAGCAGGGCGGTACCTCAGAGCAGAGCGGTACCCCAGAGCAGGGCAGTACCCCAGAGCAGAGCGGTACCCCACAGTAGAGCGGTACCCCAGAGCAGGGTGGTACCCCAGAGCAGAGCGGTACCCCACAGTAGAGTGGTACCCTAGAGCAGGGTGGTACCCCACAGTAGAGCAGTACCCCAGAGCAGAGTGGTACCCCAGAGCAGGGCGGTACCCCACAGTAGAGCAGTACCCCAGAGCAGGGCGGTACCTCAGAGCAGAGCGGTACCCCAGAGCAGGGCGGTACCCCAGAGCAGGGTGGTACCCCAGAGCAGAGCAGTACCCCACAGTAGAGCGGTACCCCAGAGCAGGGCGGTACCCCAGAGCAGGGCGGTACCCCAGAGCAGAGCGGTACCCCAGAGCAGGGCGGTACCCCAGAGCAGGGCGGTACCCCACAGTAGAGCGGTACCCCAGAGCAGGGCGGTACCCCAGAGCAGGCCGGCAGGATCACTCTGCTCTGCACTTCATCTCAATTGGTCTCATCTTCAGCGAATATTTTTCTTAGAATAAGTGGTTTGTGTGTGGGCCGGCAGGATCACTCTGCTCTGCACTTCATCTCAATTGGTCTCATCTTCAGCGAATATTTTTCTTAGAATAAGTGGTTTGTGTGTGTGTGTTTTTAAGATTTTTTGATGTGGACCATTTTTCTAAAGTCTTTATTGAATTTGTACACTACTGCTTCTATTTCATGTTTTTATTTTTTTGGCCACAAGGCGTGTGTGATCTTAGCTCCCTGATCAGGGATTAGACCTGCTCTCCTTGAAGTGGAAGGTGAAGTCTTAACCACTGGACTGCCAGGGAAGTCCCTTCAAGGGAATTTCTTGTCTGGCTGTTACTATTATTTCATCCCAGATGTTGTTTGGAAGTCTAGCCTTCTGACCTATCCCTAATAAGATGTTAATGCTAAAGTCACTTCAGTCGTATCCAGCTCTGTGCGACCCCATGGACTGTAGCCCGTCAGGCTTGTCTGTCCATGGGATTGTCCAGGCAAGAACACTGGAGTGGGTTGCCAGGGGATCGCCCCAACCCAGGGATCAAACCCCTGTCTCTTGTGTCTCCGGCACTGGCAGGTGGGTTCTTTACCACTAGTGCCACCTGCAAAGCCCCTACTAAGACGGGCGACAGAAACCCAAAACCACCAGAGACGCTGTGAAGGACTCATTCACGTTGATAGTATCTCCTTTCTGGGAGTATAAATCCTCAACTTCTTCTGTATGGATCACTTTGTATTTGCAGAGAGCCCACAAAGCATCATTGTTTTTGAAAGTGTTGCTGCTTGAAAATGAATCTGTGTCCTTTCCTTGAAAATAAATCTGGTCTTTCCTTCACAGCAGGCACTATCCAGACCTTTCCCGAGGGCTCAGTCCAGACAGATGGAATCATTGGCCATGAAGTAATAGTAACACACAATTACCACTCTGTATTTTTAAGTTCATAGAGGAATGATTCTTTGATTGCAACACTTTCCTTTGTGTTAACTGAACATTTGCAACCTGACCTGGTCATATAACAATTTTTTCAGAACTCTGATCATGTGCATAAAAAAGCCCTTTCTGGCTCTCTCCGATACTGTTTCGATAACTTCCATTGTGTAATACATTTACACGAGTGAGTGAAAGGTGCTCAGTCGTGTCCGACTCTTTGCAAAGCCATGGAGTGTAGCCTGCCAGGCTCTGCTCTCCATGGAGTTCTCCACCCAAGAATACTGGAGTGGGTAACCGTTCCCTTCTCCAGGGGATCTTCCCGATCCGGGGATGGAACTCTGGTTTCCCACATTGTATAGGATAGAATTTAATAGAAAAAAAAAAGAAATTCAGTTTTTGCTCCACGCTGCTGCTAAGTCACTTCAATCGTGTCTGACTCTATGCGACCCCAGAGACGGCAGCCCACCAGACTCCCCCATCCCTGGGATTCTCCAGGCAAGAACACTGGAGTGGGTTGCCATTGCCTTCTCCAGTGCATGAAAGTGAAAAGTGAAAGTGAAGTCACTCAGTCGTGTCCGACTCCTAGTGACCCCATGGACGGCAGCCTACCAGGCTCCTCCATCCATGGGATTTTCCAGGCAAGAGTACTGGGGTAGGATGCCGTTGCCTCTTACAGATTTTAAAAGTTATATTTTCCTCTCTGTGAATAAATACATTATGTTTGCTGCTGCTGCTAAGTTGCTTCAGTCATGTCACTCTGTGCGACCCCAGAGATGGCAGCCCACTAGGCTCCCCCGTCCCTGGGATTCTTAGTCAGATGCAATTACAGTATTACCTTCTGCAACTTCAGGCATCTTCAGATATGTCTGTCTTCATCTTTTTTATCCTTGGCCAAATTATTTACACTCACACTTAATCCTCTCTGGAAAGAATGCCATATTAATCATTAAGAAATATGAATTCCCTCTCACTCTGGCTTGAGATTGGGGAGCTTTGAGCCATAACTTGGAAAACTGTGGGCAAAGTGAGCAGCTCACTTTTGGAAGACATGGTCATGTAGAAGGACAATCCCTCGACCTCATGTCGAGGTGGCTGTCTTCTTGGCCCTTGCTCAAACCTTGAGTCAGTAGTCTGGAGCTGAGAACAGCAGCGAGTAAACATCTTTTGTCTGGGTGCAACCAAGTGTAAAAGGGAAAAGAAATGCCATCCTTCGTAAGAGATTCTACTAACAATAAATACTATTAGAATCGCCTCATTTCTTCCAATCATTCTTAATGCAATGGCTCTTAAGTGGAGCATTTTCAATCTACAGATGTACACTTTCCCCCTAAGACCTACTAGGCCAGAATCTTTGGGGCTGTGACCAAGCAGTGTGTCAAAAAAGCTTCACTTTTTTTTTTTGCTCTGCCTACCTGATTGGCTAAGAATGACTTTTTCAAATGGTTTATTTTTGTACTGTAATTTTAAAATTTTACAGTGTACAACATGGTGACGCTGCTATGTGATGCGTAGAAAAACCGTTAAGAGAGTAAATCCCAAGTTATCACAAGGAGAAATTATTTCGTTTTCTGCTCCTTTCTTTCCATTGCCTCTATATGAGAAGATGGATGTTAGCCAAACCTATGGTGGTAATCGTTTTGCAATATATGTAAATCAGACCATCATGCTGTATGCCTTAAACTTCATATGGTAATATGGTAATTTATTTCTCAATAAAACTGGAAAAAGTTTAAAGCCAAATTTAAAGTTCCAAGAGGAATGTTTTACAATGTTTTATTGATTTCACTAATGGCAAAATTAATTTGGCTGGTTAAAATGGCGCAATTCCAAAGGATGATTTGAAGGGTAAAGTTGACAGCAAATGATACTCGAGGGAAGGTGGATGAAAAGTTGGGGACTTCACTAAGTTTCAGTTTGAAGGCAGCACTCTCGGTGGGGGTTAAAAGCTCTTACCACCTGCTGCTGGCTGTGTGCAGTGACTTGGTCCCAAGTCAGCAGCAGACAGGTGGAGAGGCCTCTCCATCACCAAATACTGACATGGCCAGGTCACCAGCGGCAGTCTTCAGTGTGGAGGCCAAGCCCTGGGCAGGCTCAGCAGGGCCTCTGCCCTGTCGGAGGTCCTCTTTCCTGGGGAGGACCTCTGAAGCCTTGGGGCCTGCCAATTGTCCATGGTGTGGACCTCCCAAAGCTGCTGTTCCCGGAGTGTGAGTGGTGCAAGGATGAGAAGTGGTTCAGCAAAGTATAAAAGGTAGGCTGGGCTGTACCAGATTGAGGGTAATATATTGTAATTTCATGTCTATGAAGTCATTTCACACAAAGAGCATCTTCTCCTGGGGGAAACGATACCCTTTCAAAATGGCAAAGCCTAAAATAAGAAGGACTCACAATAGGCTAAATTTACTTTGAGGTATGGTTTTCTTTAACCATAGATGCAGAGACCCAACGTGAGTAGCTTGTAAAATCCACCACCGTGAGCTTTCATGCACTGGCTCTGCTGATTGTACAAATACATAGTAATGCAGCTGCCTCTCCAGGGGCAGGCTGCAGCCTGACGTTTGCACAGCCAGCAGAAACAATTTCTTGCAGGAGATAGACTTCCATTGTTTAGCAATATGCCTTCCAAGGGAGCTGCACCCTCAACCACACACAACGTGGCTGCCCTCTGCCTGGCTGCCTCCCTTCAAATTAATAGGCAGCTAGCAGATAATCAATGCCTTTTATACAAGATGGCAGAGATTCTGTAGGTCTCTGTATTGGGAATACTTATCATGTGAAGCAGACAGGAGCATTAAAAAAAATGTGGTTTTTCTTGATTATCAAAGTAAATCATGTTCAATACAGAAATGTTGAAAAATAGGAAACCTTGAAAAAGAAAAGAATCATTTTTAATCCATTCAAAGATAGCCATGTTAGTGCACTCTGCAGCCTCTTACACAGCTAGCATCACAGCCTGTAAATCGGTAGCCTGCCTGCTGTCTCATCTAGTAGCATACTGTGAGTGCTGAGTGTTTGCGTGTGAAAGTGGCTCAGACGTGTCTGACTTTGTGACTCCATGGATATCAGCCCATGGCATTCTCCAGGCCAGAATACTGGAGTGGGGAGCCTTTCCCTTCTCCAGGGGATCTTCCTAACCCAGGAATCAAACTGGGGTCTCTGCATCCCAGGCAGATTCTTTACCAGCTAAGCTATAAGCACGATATAAGCTATAAGCTCCTTTTTTGTGTGATGATGAAAGATTTTTCAGTGAATCTCCTATGTAATTTTTAGTCTACTTTCTGATTATTTCCTTCAGGTAGATTCCTAGAAGTGGAATTTCTAGATCAAAGGATAGAAATGAACATCATGACATTTAAACAAATGTTTTCTGGGTAAATTGGAAGACACACCATTGTGTTTCCTGGTTGTGTGCAGTGGTTTCTGGACCAGGGGAAAAAACAGCAGTTTTTCTCATTCAACATTTTTTTGACATTGAGTTAGGGTTAGGTTGGGCTTCCCTCGTAGCTCAGTTGGTAAAGAATCCTGCAGTGCAGGAGACCCGGATTCAATCCCTGGGTCGGGAAGATCCCCTGGAGAAGGAAATGGCGACCCACTCCAGGATTCTTGCCTGGAGAATGCCATGGACAGAGGAGCCTGGCGGGCTACAGCCCATGGGGTCACAAGAGTCGGACACGACCTAGCAACTAAACTAAACTACCCTACTACTACTAGGGTTAGGTTAGGCTTAGGGGCTTCCCGAGCGGCTCTAGTGGAAAAGAACCTGCCTGTCAATGCAGGAGACATGAGATGTGGGTTCGACCCCTGGGATGGGAAAATCCCCTGGGGGAGGGCATGGCAACCCACTCCAGTATTCTTACCTGGAGGATCCCCATCGACAGACTCTAGAGTCCATAGGGTCACAGAGTCAGACACAACGAAGTGACTTGGCACGCACAGCACGGGGGGCTGCTGCTTCCTCTAGAGGACAGTTGACCGAGCGACAGGACCCGGCTAACCAGCTTCATTTAAGGCTGCAGACTTCTCATCCCATCAACAAGATCTCTTGCTGTATGCATTCCAGTAGGATTCAAAATGAGTCTGGCCACAACTGGAGGGTGAAAGAAGAAAGGATTTGCATCTTTATCTCCTTGTCTCCTTCTTGAAGAATTGCTATGGATTGGCTGCATCCTTTTAAAAATTTTTATCTGCATTTTTTAAACTCGGACTTAAAAAAAACATATATCATTTACATTTTCAACCATTTGTAGTTGTAAAATTCAGTGATATTAAGTGCATTCACGGTGCACCATCACTATTATATATTTCAAGAACTTGTTCATCAAACACAAATTCCATGCTCATTAAGCAATGACTCTTGATCATACCCTCCCCCTGGTAACCTTCATTCTACTTTTCGTATCAGTGAGTTTGCTTCCCTTAGGTATGTCTTAAAAGGGGGATCGTCTGGCGTTTGTCCTTCTGTGTCCGGCTCATCTCACGCTCTCACGCAGCAAAACGTCTTCATGGTTCACGCATGCCACGGCATGTACTGGAATTTCATCCCTTTTTTAAGGTTGAACACTGTTGCATTGTCTGGCTATCCCGCGTTTTACTGACCCACTCATCTGCTGCTGGGCATGCGAGTTGTTTCCGCCTTTTAGCTGCAGTGAATGGCGCCTCTAGGGACGTGGCTCTGCACTGTCTGCAGCCTTCCTGACGGCTACACATCCTTTCTCGTGGTCCTGTCCGTAGAGCTACCCTCTGCTCCGGTAGCACTCTCTCTTCCTCACCCTCTAGGATCCCTGCTGTTGCTAGACTTGGGTACTGCATCACATCTTGTGGGCTTCCCTACACCCTACTCATGTTTTGGTAATTCTTCTCTTTATTAATTTTTCTTCAAATTACTCGGTTTGAGTGTGACATCTATTCCCTGCCAGATTTGACTTTCACTAAATGTAGAACTGAACTGAACTGAAATGTGGAAAATTCTGAAAGAGATGGGCTACCTGACCTGCCTCTTGAGGAACATGTATGCAGGTCAGGAAGTAACAGTTAGAACTGGACATGGAACAACAGACTGGTTCCAAAAAGAAAAGGAGTACGTCAAGGCTGTATATTGTCACCCCGCTTATTTAACTTATATGCAGAGTACATCATGAGAAACGCTGGACTGGAAGAAGCACAGGCTGGAATCAAGATTGCCGGGAGAAATATCAATAACCTCAGATATGCAGATGATACCACCCTCATGGCAGAAAGTGAAGAGGAACTAAAGAGCCTCTTGATGAATGTGAAAGAGGAGAGTGAAAAAGTTGGATTAAAGCTCAACATTCAGAAATCGAAGATCATGGCATCCAGTCCCATCACTTCATGGAGATAGATAGGGAAACAGTAGAAACAGTGGCTGACTTTATTTTTCTGGGCTCCAAAATCACTGCAGATGGTGATTGCAGCCATGAAATTAAAGACACTTACTCCTTGGAAGGAAAGTTATGACCAGCCTAGACAGCATATTAAAAAGCAGAGACAGTACTTTGCCAACAAAGGTCTGTCTAATCAAGACTATGGTTTTTCCAGTGGTCATGTATGGATGTGAGAGTTGGACTATAAAGAAAGCTGAGTGTGGAAGAATTGATGCTTTTGAACTGTGGTGTTGGAGAAGACTCTTGAGAGTCCCTTGGACTGCAAGGAGATCCAACCAGTCCATCCTAAAGGAGATCAGTCCTGGGTGTTCTTTGGAAGAACTGATGTTGAGGCTGAAACTCCAATACTTTGGCCACCTGATGCAAAGAACTGACTCATTGGAAAAGACCCTGATGCTGGGAGGGATTGGGGGCAGGAGGACAAGGGGACGACAGAGGATGAGATGGTTGGATGGCATCATCGATTCGATGGACATGGGTTTGGGTGGACTCCAAGAGCTGGTGATGGACTGGGAGGCCTGGCATGCTGCAGTCCATGGGGTTGCAAAGATTTGGACACGACTGAGCAAATGAACTGAACTGAAATGAAATGAAACTTTTACTACAAACTGTCTCCACTTTAGTCCTGAAAAAACTGAATACATCTCAACAAATACCTGGGCCTATGGCCACTAGCTACTGACAAGTCCCTGGACATTTAAAACTGCACAGATGACCAGGCTCCACTCGAGTTGATTCAAAAAAACCTAGCTCTTGTTGTTCAGTCACAAAGCCGTGCCCAACTTTTTGTGACCCCATGAACTGCAGTACTCCAGGCTTCCCTGTCTTTCGCTATCTCCTGGAACCTACTCAAACTCCAACCATCTCATCCTCTGTCATCCCCTTCTTCTCTTGCCCTCAATCTTTCTCAGCATCAGAGTCTTTTCTAATGAGTTGGCTTTTTGCATCAAGTGGCCAAAGTATTGGTTCTTCAGCTCCAGCATCTGTCCTTCCAATGAATATTCAGGACTGATTTCCTTTAGGATTGACTGGTTTGATCTCCTTGCAGTCCACGGGACTCTCAAAAGACTTCTCCAACACCACAGTTTGAAAGCATCAATTCTTCAGTGCTCTTCTTTATGATCCAACTCTCATATCCATACATGACTACTGGGAAAACGATCACTTTTACCAGATGGACCTTTGTCAGCAAAGTGATGTCTCTACTTTTTTAATATGCTGTCGAGGTTCGTCATAGCTTCTCTTCCAAAGAGCAAGTGTCTTTTAATTTTGTGGCTGCAGTCACCATCTGTAATGATTTTGGGGCCCAAGAAAATAAAATCTGTCACTGTTTTCACTTTTTCCCCATCTATTTGCCATGAAGTGATGGGACTGAATGCCATGATCTTTGTTTTGTGAATGTTGAGTTTTAAGCCAGCTTTTTCCACTTTCCTCTTTCACCTTCATCAAGAGGCTCATTAGTTCCTCTTAACTTTCTGCCATTAAAGTGGTATCATCTGCATATCCAAGGTTGTTGATATTTCTAATGGCAATCTTGATTGCATCTTGTGATTCATCCAGACTGGCATTTCGCATGATGTACTTTGCACAGAAGTTAAATAAGCAGGATGACAATATACAGCCTTGTCGTACTCCTTTTCCAATTCTAAACCAGTCCATTGTTCCATATCTGGTTCTAACTGTTGCTTCTTGACGTGCATACAGATTTTTCAGGAGGCAGGTACTGCTAAGTCGCTTCAGTCGTGTCCGACTCTGTGCAGCCCCATAGACGGCAGCCGACCAGGCTCCCCCGTCCCTGGGATTTTCCAGGCAAGAACACTGGAGTGGGTTGCCATTTCCTTCTCCAGGGAGGCAGGTAAGGTGGCCTGGTATTCCCATCTTTGAGAATTTTCCACAGTTTGTTGTGATCCACATAGTCAAAGGCTTTGGCATAGTCAATGAAACAGAAGTAGAAAACCTTCATTTTAAAGAAGTATCCCAGTGATTCTAATGCTGTTGGTCCAAAGTCCAACACAAACCTCTGGCAACTGGGTCTCTTGGTTGCAGCCCTGAACCAATGCAGTTCTAGGTCCACTTTAGGAATTTGGACGAACATTTTTTACCTAAAATAACTAAAGTATACTGAAATGAAGATATTTGAAAATAAATCACATTTCATTCACATGCACTTTTCTAAATTAACTTTGCTTTGCATTGGGTTGCCTTCCAAATGATCAGCTTTTTAGGAAGGGAGAACAGGGCATGATTTTCATACCCAGAAATCATCTTCAAGCTGCCAGGCCAGCATCTTGTCCATTTATCTCCAGGCACAATCTCCTTGCACCCTAACCTTTTTGTGTTCAAGACAGGACAGTAGTCACAGAAGGCTAAGATTGAGAAGCTACCAGCAGGCAACCATCATGCTTCCCAAAGTTGCTGAACTTGCAGTATTTCTCACAGTGTATTTTCTGAGGTTTACCAATCCAACTGTCCTGAAGTGTGACATTAAAAACCACATCAGACAGCTATTAATACAACAGCATTACCAGCTTGCCTTGTCCCTCTGGGCACACAATGGCTGCAAATTTAAGTGGTGTTCAGAGAGAAGTGAGGACTGAAAGCTAAGAAAAATAGGCCTTATCCTCCCCAATATTGTGCCAAAGACAACTATAAATTCAGAGTGTTAGATGTGATGATATATTCTTTGCTTATTATCTTATTTTTATTCTCAGTCCTTTGGGGTGATAGTTTCAGGCAATTCATTTAATTTCCCTTGTTTTCAATTTCTTCATCTACAAAAAGGAGAGAAAATATATTTTGCTGCCCTAGAGAGCATCCAAGATCTCAGCAAATTAAAAACGATTTAGTTTGTGAGTTCCATATTACAAATGAGGAAATGTGGTGCAGAGAGTTCAAATGACAACTTGGAATTCACACTGCTGTGCAACAGCAGGGTTAAGCTTCAAATTCAGGTCTCCTGAATGTTTTTGTGTTGTTCTTGTTTGTTTTTGATATCCAAATTCATTTTATTTTTTTTTAATGGGTAGTTATTATATTTACAATAAAACTGTTAATAAAAATGGTTTCAGAACTAGAGTGCTGATTGAACTTTATGTTGATATAAACAATGTACAAGGATCTCTCTACAGGAGGGCCTTCCCCTTGACCCTCCCCAGATAATCACTTTTTGTTTGTTTTGTATTGTCTATTAACGTATGAAAGTAAATTTCAGCTCTACTTTATTAAAAAAATTTGGTCTCAAAGCTAAATGCCTGATTTCTTTTGCCTAAATGAATACAGGATCAATTCTTTTTCTGCCCAAATTGATCCCTTTTAAAAAGCATGATCCAGAGAAGGGAAAGAGGGAATCTATAAGGATGATGTGGTTAAGGTCATCTTTGGGGTAGCTTTTGGCAAAATTAAGAGCCTTTTTAAGTTCAGAAACTTGATGGTAAGACTTTCTGGTTCTTATGTTAGTAGATGGACTAAAATGGAGCCAGCCAGAGGTTCAGAGGAATATAATTAGGTATAAAATAGAAGGAAAACAAGAGAGAAAGCAGGCAAAGAAGAACGGCGGCTGTGAGCACTAGCTTCCCCTGGGGCTGGTGAGGCAGGAGGGGTGTGGCAGACTGGTCAGTGCAGCCAGTCAACCCTGAGGTTTTAAAAGATGAAAACCTCCATCCTGAAGTGAGCTGGCCAGGAGCGAGGTGCAAGGGAGGTGTGAAAAACACCGGGGCGGCCCTGCGGCATTTGGTTCAGGTCAGACACCAAAAGTATCAGCAGCCGGCAGTCCTGAGCGCAGCACAGGCCGCCAAATGCGAACACTCAGCGGGGCTGGAAAGCACCCCTTCTGGGGACTGACAACTTTTCCCAAACTTACCTGCAAACCTTTTCTCTCCTTCATCTTTTTTTTAAATTTTAATTTTTTGGCCATGACATGAAGCATATGTGATCTTAGTTCCTCAACCAGGGACCAAACCCACATCCCTTGCTTTGGGAGTAGAGAGTCTTAACCAGTGAACCAGCAGAGAGGTTCTCCCACCTTCTTCGTTGCTTTTTTTTTTTTTTCCTTCTTCTTCTTCTTTTCTTTGCTGTTGTTCCTCATGGTGTTTTGTGGGGGTTTTTTTTTGCATCAATTTTTATTTTTATTTATTTATTGGCCACATCTAGCGGCATTCAGGATCTTAGTTCCCAACCAGGAATTGAACTTGTGCCCCTTGCAGTGGAAACAGAGTCCTGACCACTGGACCACCAGGGAAGTCCCTCGCCTTCATCTTTAAGATAAGAAGTTGAATCACTAAGTTTCCTTCCTTAACTTAAAAACCAATAACCTTCATTTCCTAAGCATCTTTCTCGATTCTGCTAGAGGCTGCCCTATAACTGAGTCAGTTGCTTTCCTAATATCCTGAGTATGAACTGAGATTCTAATGTTTAATATTTCAGTGTGATAACATTTGGAAAAATCTTATTTGTCTTTTGAAGAACTTGATCTTAAAACTACTATCATGATCATGATAGCAAGTTGCTTTTTTGAACCAGAAGTGATTTAAAAAATAGATAACTTTATTTGCAGCACATAACATACAGCTCCTGTTTACGTCAAAATCAGAAACTGGTTTCTACTGGGGGAGGAACAAAACCCTCCCTTTCACATCAAGTTTAAGAAAGTGTTCTGCAGATTTTCCCGAAGCAAAAACAATACTTTCACTTTTGCAGTGTGCACAGCCTTTGAGCAGCACCAAGCCGTCACTAAATTTGCAGTAATTTTCAAACGTGTCATACTCTGGCATCGAGTTAATAACTGGAGTCATTGGCACAGGCAGAAATCTGCCGGTTTTTGGCAGAAGGGACCAAATGAAATATAGCAATTAGGGTCAGGACAGCTTCCCAGAAGCCAAGGGTAACTTTCACTGCGGTGGCACTGCCAGTTTCATTTCCTAAGGGTTTGGGGCTGACTGGACAACGCCATGAGTCCCCTGTGGCCGGAACACCTGAGTGAGCAAAGTCGCCCAGTCGTGTCCGACTCCTTGCAACCCCATGGACTGTAGCCTACGAGGCTCCTCTGTCCATGGGATTTTCCAGGCAATAGTCCTGGAGTGATTGCCAGTTCCTTCTCCAGGGGATCTTCCCGACCCAGGGATCGAACCCAGGTCTCCTGCATTGTAGACAGACGCTTTACTGTCTGAGCCACCAGGGAACTCAAGGAATACCTGAAACAAGAAATAAACATTCCTTATGTCCTAAGTTGCTTCAGTCATGTCCAACTCTTTGCCAACTCTATAGACCATAGCCTGCCAGGCTCCTCTGTCCATGGGATTCTCCAGGCTAAAATCCTGGAGTGGGTTGCCATTTCCTCCTCCAGGGGATCTTCCCAGCCCAGGGATCGAGCCTGGGTCTCCTGCAACTCCTGCATCGACAGGTGGGTTCTTTACCAGCAGCACCACCTGGGAAGCCCAACGTTCCTTACTCTCCCCAGTAAACTTAGCTCCTTTCCTCTTCTTTAAAGGAATGTCGTTTTGATTCCAGCAGGGAGTAAATGGCTAGAGGAGTAAGAGTGTGTCTGTGTTGACAGTTTACACGGTCAGGAGGCAACAGTCCCAACGGCCAGAGCCTGCCCCCTCCGTTGTGCAGAGGATGTCTGGTGCTGGGTTTACTGTGTTGCGTCAGGACAGGGGTCTTGTTGAGAGCATGGGGCAAGACTCTGTCCTGCGGGGGAGGGAGAGGATTTTTCTTGAAATGGGTGGGGAGGGGAATTGGTCATTGCCAGGGAAGGAGGCTGGTCCTCAGGAAGGAGCCGGAAGTGGGAGGACAGCGTGGACAGACAGGAAGGGCAGCCCCTTCTTCTCATGAGGCACGTTGAGACATATGCAAACATTTAGGCATATTCTGCAGCCCCGACCCTCTAGGGGAGGGAGTGAGGTGGCTTCCCTGCAGGGGCCACCTGGGCGCAGGGGGCGAGGCTTGTTCTGGGAGCCAGCAGATCTTGAATCACTCTCTGCAGCTTCCATTTAGGCTTAATTTTAGCTCACTCATGGCTGTGGCTGTAGGAAATTACAGATAGCTTCGTGTGTCTCCTGGGTCAAGGGGGAGTTGTACACGATGAGGGGCGCTTCTGCTGTCAAGTGGGACGGTCCCAAAGGGCTGGTGGGCGTGGGGAGGAGAAGGTGGCATGTGGTCACCAGCCCCAGTGGCACTTTTTCCTCTGCTGCCCATTTGGAAGTAGTTTATCCCATATTACACATGGGACTCTTGAGTGGGACTTTGTGGATTTATGTCTTCCTCTGTCACTCATTGGTCATTGACCTTGGGCAGGTTAGCTGCTCTGGGCCTCAGTTTCATTGTCTATGAAAGGGGCATGCAACAGGTTAGTTGTAAGGATTAAATGAGCTTATTGGATAACGTGTAAATGCTACTTCAGTGTTCACTTTTCTTTTAAGATTAAGGATGCTGGTGGATTTCCTCACAACAGGGTCCTCAGGATCATGGGTGAAATGAGCAAGTGCCTGCAGAAGGCAAGACCAGGGAGAAAAGGAGGCTGGAAAGACGAGCAGAGAAGAGGACGACGTGGCCACCGCATGGCAATGAACAGGAAATGGTGTACAAAGACGCCCTGCACTGTCCCCTCCAGGAGAAATTGTCATGGCATGCCTGCTTCTGCCCAACCTGGAAAGGCCAGAGGTGAGATTTCAGCCTAGACTCAGGATCCTTGATGGTGACAAAAGGAGTTGATTCAAAGAAATCAACCCCCCATGAGATGAAAACTTTTCGTATTTTATAGCACAGACTCTAAGGATATTTGGTGCCGCGTCTCATGGAGGAGCTGACGAAAGCCTCGGTTGTAAGGAGAGTCCACTGGGCTCTGGTCGGCCGGCTGCTTCTCATGACGTGTAAGGTCTGAGGGTCCCCCATGGGCTTAGTTTCCTAGGGCTGCCATATAAACGCCCACAGACTGAGCATGTTCACTCACAACTCTGGAGGTTGGAAGCCCCAAATCAAGGGTGGCCAGGAGGTAAGAGCTGAAGGCAGGATGAGTGACCCCTCCGAGTGTCCAGCTGCCGATAGGGCTTTCCGCAGGGCCCGAGTGTGCCAGCCCCCAGGTGTCTCTCTCTGGTGAGGGCAGGAAATGCTGCTGGGCAGGTGTTGCATAAGAAATCGCACCCTCCTCTGTTTGTGCAGCCTCTCCACACCAGACTGCTTCAGCCTCCACCAGGGAATTGCAGCTCCTTGGGGCACCACCGAGAGGAAGCACAGGTCCTCTGCCCGTGAACACAGCCCAGCTCCCGGCAGGAAGTATGGCCTGTTATCAGATGCAGCTGAGCAGGAGATTCCAAGCCACTTTATTTTCAAACAGGCAAGAGCAAATCAGCGGCCCCTCCTTTTCATCTGGCTGGCATTTGCTTCCCGCCGCAGCGCTAAGCAACGGCTTCACCCCTCCTGGTTGGAGCTGCCACGAGCGAACCGACTCCTCAGCACGGTGAGTCAGCTTGGATCCTGACAACTGTGACCACTCCAGATGGTGAGGACATCAGTGACCGTAATGACCCTGCCGGCCAGCGTCTGCAGCGGACTGTTCTCAGAACTGCGGGCGACAGACGCGAGCTTGTAGCCCGAAGAGATGTACAAGGGGGGCCTGCAGAGTCACGACCCTGATTCCACCAGCCGCGGGTGGGGATCAGTTGTTGCTTTTCCTTCAGAGTCACAGTTCGCCAGAGCGGCCTGAGCCCAGCTCCAACTGTGAGAAGCAAAGAGCAATAAAATACTGATTCAGCTGCGTAAGAAACAGGTGCTTAGACAGGGAACGCCACTCAGCGCTCTGTGGTGACCTGAATGGGAAGGAACTCCAGAAAAGAGGGGATGCATGGGTACGTATAGCTGACTCCCTTTGCTGTGTAGCAGAAACTAACACATCATTGTAAAGCAACTGTATGCATACATCCTGTCGCTCAGTCGTGTCCGACTGTGGCATGGACTGTAGCCCGCCAGGCTCCTCTGTCCCTGGGATTCTCCAGGCAAGAATGCTGGAGTGGGTTGCCAGGCAGATTCTTTACCACTGTGCCATCTGGGAAGCCCCAAAGCAATGATACGGCAGTAAAAAACATTTTTTAAAAAAAATGAAAAGAAACAAGTGCTCAGACTGTCTTGGGGACCTTGCTGATGACAAGAAGACTCTTTGTGGGATTCTTCGCTACTTTTACCTCAGTAGATTCACAGGCCTTAGAAGAAAAGACAGGCATCGAACATGTATAATCTTTCAGTGTGAAGAAAAAAAAAGCCATCTGCAGTTGCTCATGGAGACAGCAAAAAGCCCAACATATTGGCATATCGGATTTTCAGGGAAAGATATGCTCAGTTAAAGAAAAATAAAGTCAGTTTTTAGAATGTGTGCAAATGACTTCATAAAGCTGTTTGAGTGAAACAAGGCCACCCTCCCCCCCAACCTGATCCGAATGTCTGGCTTCTTTGCAGAACTGTGAGCGTGTACTAAGCACAGCTGAATTTATTTTCACAATTTTCAAGCTTACATTATAAAAAATAGTACTGGGTGAAGCCTCATCATCATTATGGCAGAGCCAAGCGTTCATTTCACAATTGGTTTGTTTAAAGTTAATAGTAGATCAAGTGAGCAACTGCTAAAAAGATGATGCATTGGCTTAATTCCGTGTTGTTACAGAGCTCAGCATCCAGAGTTAATATACACACAGAGATGTTGGCAGACGGCTCCTTTTGGTAATAATACTCACTTTTATGAATGGCTCATTTATTTTTTATATGTTCCTCTTTAGCCCTGCTCTCATTTCTCCCCTCTGTGCGGAGTCTGGCTCCCAGGACTCCAGGTAGAGGAGGAAGTATAGATCTGCATTTTAATGAGGCCGGTGAGCAGGCTGCCGCTTAGCGCCACAGCAGTGAAAAACGACGAGGAAGAAAATTAGGAAAGCTAATCCGTGGTAGAAACTGGGTTCAGGAGTGCCAGTCAGCTGGTTATTTCCTGAGTCTTCACCCTGTGCATCTTTGTAGATGTTTCAAATCCAGCCGGTGACTCATCATTACAGAGGCTCTCTCTCTCACCTCCTGCGGGAGGAAACTTGACACGCACAAGGCGTTTTATCTTTTTCATCTAATCACCTGAAGACTAAGAAGAGCCTACTTAGGGGGAAAAAAAGTACAACCCTCAAAAGAAAATGAACTAGACCTTCACTCTGAAGGTGACTGAGCCGAGTGGAGAGGGTTGGAGAGGAGCTTGCACCAGCTTTTCTTGCGATTATGTGCTAATAGCAGGACCCCGAAGAGTCTGATCATCGAGGCTGTGTTGCTCCTGTACTGTCTCTAGGCACCAGACTCTGCTTGCCCCAGATTTCTGAATGTTTGCTGCCAAGGAGGGTACGAGGCTGCCCTCTGTTATCCTCCCGAGCACGGACTCCTCTTTGACTGGTCTTCCCTCTGCGAAGCCCTCCTGCAGAACAGAGATGAGATGGGAAAAAGAAATGAGGATGAGCAAGCTGAGAAAGGGACAACCAAGGAGCTCTTGGGTCACGAGCTACAGCGAGGGAGAGCTGAGACTCCTCAGAACAGTGGCAGAGCCAAGTGGAGAACTTCAACTGCAAGGTCAGACTGCCCTACCTGGAATCCCGGGTCTTCTGTCTCGTAGCCATGACCCTCCATCTCTGGAAAATGACCACAGTCATAATTCCTCTTGCAGGGGATTGCTGAAAGGCTTACATGAGTTAGTGCAGGTAGATTACTTAGAATTTTCCCTGGCATAAAATGAGTTCTAGCCACTGCTGTTATTTCCATGCTTGCTCTAAGCAGTTCCTGATTTAAATGCCCCAAAGTGCCTGGTGGTACCTATCACCCTAGATCAGCAATAAGAAGAACTCGTTAAGGGAAATTAAGTCTGTCCCCGCTGCCTCTCCGGAGAAGGCAATGGCAACCCACTCCAGTACTCTTGCCTGGAAAATCCCATGGATGGAGGAGCCTGGTAGTCCATGGGGTTGCACAGTGTCGGACTCGACTTCACTTTCACTTTTCACTTTCGTGCATTGGAGAAGGAAATGGCAACCCACTCCAGAGTTCTTGCCTGGAGAATCCCAGGGACAGGGGAGCCTGGTGAGCTGCTGTCTATGGGGTCGCACAGAGTCGGACACGACTGAAGTGACTTAGCAGCAGCAGCAGCAGCCGCTGCCTCTCAGATCCTTAAAGAAGGGAGCTGGTCTTTGCAGGTGATTGCTCCTGGGTGCCAAGGGACTCATGCTGTGTTTCCCTCCCGGTGGAACACTGAAGACACCTCCTCTCCCTGGACTCGGTTGGTCATGCCTCACTTGTGCTGTTATCTCAAGTCTTGGGAAAATCGCTTGGCACTGCGAGGGGCTGCTAAAAATGTCCAGTATGTCAAAGCAGACCCCATCGTTGAAGCAGTGTGGGAACAGTAGGTAATGTAAGAGGCCCCCTCTGATGAAGCCCCCCCAGTGCATGGCGGGGAGGGGAGCGCTCAGCCCGGGACCACGCTGCCTGAGCTGCAGAGCTCCTTTTCAGGGATGATAGAGGCCTCTCTTATTCCCTTTCTGTTTTCTTCCTCCGTCTTCTCTTCCTTCTTCTTTGAGAATTTATTTGAAATATGCTTTTGAGGAAGACCCAGCACACTGAAGTGCTGGATCTCAGTAAGAGCTTAGAGTGGATTCCGCAGCATGGCCCTCAGACTACCCCCTGGAAGATAATCTGGGATGTTTATTAAAACCCCGATTCCTGGGCCCAAACCCCCTCAGGGATGAAGACTCTGGACTTGGAATTTTTAAGCAGCTGCTCAGATGCTTTTTGTGCACTGTTTAGTGTGAGAACTGCTGACTTGGAAATGGTTGAATCTAGCGTCTTGATATTGCAGATGGGGACACTGAGGCCAGGGAAGTGAAGCGGCTGTCCCAGAGTCACCCAGCTAGTTAGTGGTAGATGCAGAAGTGGTGGGAGAGGAAACTCGGGCTGTTCTCGCCACAGGGAGGGCTTCGGGCTCCCTGGATGAGAAGCCTCCCCAGACAAGCTAACACCAGAGTTCTGCTTCCGCTCCAGCTGGCACACAGTCCTGGCCACAGCCACAGGAGACTTATTGCCATATTTTACAACAGATATAAATTCTGTGTTTCCAAATAAAACTCCAATCCGGTATATGCTCAGTGAAAACAAATTAATTAATTTTAATGAGGATCTCACTTACAGTGTTTCTGGATGTTGCATGTTTCACCTGGTAATTTAATGCTATTTTACCTGGAGTGTTGATGTTGAATTGATGAAGTGTGTCTTTTTTTTTTTCTTAACATAGAAAAGACCACAAATATAACTATTTCCCAGCATTTTAAATTTGATAAGAATTACTAATGATAACACAAAACAGTGTTAAGTGGCAAATCAAGACAGAGTTGAAAAATGTCAGTGATGAAGGGGGATGGTGAGGAAGGCATAGCTACAGTACGGGTGCCTGTATCTTACCTCCAAGTCATGACGTCTGAGAGGCATTTATACTGGAAATAATTCAACGCCAGAGTCTGTGACTGTTGTCTTCTTTATACTGGCCCACAATCCTGAGCTCAGCCTCATGGAAACACTCAAAATATATTGCCCGATGAATGGGAGAGGGGGTTGAGGTGAACATGAAATAGTGGGAGAGGAAATATGTGACGGTGAAAACAGGAAAATTAAATCAAGGTGTGGAGGACTGGTGTGTCTGGAAGGGGATCAGTGTCACAAAGGGCGAGGCACGGTTTGGCAGGCAGGCGGCAGTGGACCCAAAGGCACACAGACGGCAGGGGGACAGACATGGAGAACCGGAAGGATGGAATGGGGAGCTGGGGCACACAAGACGCTCCCTACCCAGCTTTACACTTGAGATAGCTCAGATGGACGGGTGAACCATCCAACTAATTTCACTCATTCATGAGAAGCTACCTATCCAGTTTTACAGTGAAATCATCTCAGAGGGCTGGCTGGCTGTTCTCCTTTCATTCATTCATATTTTATTTGTTCACCAATTCATTCCATGATTCCAAAAAGATTTATTGCTTTCTAATGGTAATGATAATAATGACTACCAAATATGGGGTGCCTGTGTGTGCCATTCTGCCTTCACACAGCAGAGGGTCTGAGGCTCAGAGAAGGTCACAGAGCTGAGATGCAGATCCAAGCCCACCCCCTGCCAGGTCTCCCTTGAATGACTGTAAAATTGTGTAAAGTGAGCCATTATTTGGGTGGGTTCAAATGGAGCTGCCACAAACTCCCTGTCTAATGGTCCCTGACTTCCTCCAGGGACTCTGGTTCTGCCCAGCCCTGCCTTCCACTTGGGGTGTGATGTTGGCCAAGTCTCATCATCTCTAGGGGTCAAGTCTCTGCAACAGCAACATTCGAATACTGACCAGGTGATTCCCGAGTTTCCCTGTTGTGCTAACATCCCATATCTCTGTTACTGAAGACTTGTGCCTCTCAGCAGGGGGAGTATTTATGAAGCCACATTTCTCTCGACTGTCTCCTCTGGGCTGTGGTACAACCAGCCCTCACTCACCTGAGAACCATTATTATTCTTAGTAAAAGAATCACTGACTTTCTTCAAGGTAGCAATGCACACATCTCAAAGGCTACATCCCCAGCTTAACTTAAAGCAAGAGTCACCTCTTGTCTAAGCTTTGGCCAGTGAGACGGAAGTGGATTGGGCTTTCAGAGGAGTCTGTTTCACCTCCTCCTCCTTCCTTCCTGCTGCCAGAAAGACAGCTTTGATGACTGGAGCCCCAGCACACATCTGAGGCCAAAGGCAACTTTGAGGGTCGAATCCACACGCTAAGAACGGTGGCACAGAGAAGAGAGGGAGAGGGCAGGCTCAGGGGCCATGCAGCCACCAGAACAGCCGGGGACTTCCTACCTACAGACTCTCTTAGGGGAGACAGAAAGAAGTCCTTACAAATTTAGGTCTCTGTCTTTTGGATGTTTTTGCTATTCTTTTGGAGTTATTTGCTGTTCTAAACTAATTCTCACTAATATACCTACAAACTCTTCATCCTTTCTTTCTTTCCTTAGCTGTAATATTTCCCTTAAGTGTTAAATGTGCTATGTCCTGCTGGACAAATTCATGACCTTCAGGCCCTCCAAATCAATATGTACAACGCTGGGTTCATAAATGACCCCTGGCAACCTTTTATCCTGTGCTCCCTTTCATAGCAAACGGCAGCTCCACTTTTTCTGTCATTAGTGTTCAAAAGCCTGCATTCCTCCTAATCAGTTATCAAATCTGGTAGTTTCTCCATTCACTGATCTCATGTTTTGAGGGCGTATTATCTCAAGAGATGCTCAGTGCTGGGGTACGAGAGTAAGCCAAACAGATATTTATCTGTTCTTATGATGTGTACAATCAAGGGCAAGCATTTATCTGTTCTCATGGCGCTTATCATCAAAGCTAGAGTGAGTTGACTAATCGCACAAACAAGCAAGTGCTACCAAAAAAAAGTGTGCTGAGAACACAGAGTAGGGGCCAGGGGAGGTTTCAACTGAGCTGGAACCTGAAGGATGCGTGGGACCTAATGTGACAATGAGCAGGGGGCGGGGGGGGGGGGGNCGAGGAAGAAAGAGCAGCCTCTAGTCCATGAGTGGAAAGAAGGCTGTTGGCTGAGGCACTAGAAGCCTCAAGGAATCTAAGAGGCAAGGCAGGAAGCAGGCATGATGAGGACTTAGAGCCTCATTCTCACAGGAAGCCATCCACAGGGTTTAAAGAGCAAAGAAAGGGAGGACATTGCCCTGACCAGGTGGCGTCCTTCCTAGTTCTTCCCTCCTCTTTGCTTAATTCCTTCTGCTGGGACACATGCTCCCTAGTACCTGCTTCTCTTCCTGAACTTTTTAAAATTGACTCGGCCTATTTATTAAATTTATTTAACTATTTATTAAACACCCATTATATCTAAGTTGTTACATACTCCTAAGATTGCGTATATGATAATGTATGGTATAATACAGTGAAGATGCAAAATGTGCTTTTAAACAAAAATGAAAAATAATTTGATAAGTCAACATGAAGATTTTACTAGGACATTTAAATAATTATGAAGTTAGTATAGATATGGCTGATAGGTAAAATAGTGTGATGTTCATTTAGCAAGTTAGTAGTCATACATTCAAAGTCATAGTTTGCCATATGTTGATTAAAATGTTACAGTACAGATGTAATCTTGGCACTGCCCTGCAGTAAATAAATGTATCATATGGAGATTCGCTGTCTCACGTGTAAACAGTATTCAGTGGACATTTAATGTATCCAAAAACTTATTATGCACTTTCATATTCTACTGCTATTACTTTTTTAATAACTTTCTTTTTAGTTTGGAAAAAACTTAACTTTCAGAAAAGTTGCAAAGATAGTATAAAGAGCTTCCACATGAGGAAATGATACATGACCGTGATACATTTGTCAAACCAAGAAATTCTCATTGACTGCAATGACATGTGCTTGAATGACCATCTGTCGAAATCTTCTGTCCTTCAAGATTCAGCTCTGAGTGAGCTGAGGTGTTGCCTGTTCTGCCATCCCCAAACCATCTTTGTTCCTGTGTCCCTGAGCCCTGATCCGCTGCTCCTCACCAGAAACGCGTCACTTTCCGTCTTTGGGCACAAGCCTTATCTCCCGAAACAGCTTGATGGGAGGATTCTGGCTTCCGTTCTGCACCTAGTAGGTCATGCTGTGCCCCACTTAGAGCAAGGAGCTCAGTGAACGTCAGCTGAAGGAAGAGATGAATGAAACTCAAGGAAGTGGGCAAACAGCAGCCAGCGTCACACCTGCAAAATTCTTATTTAGTCAATAAAAACGGTACATCTACAGGGTGACCATGGTAAAATACAGGCTAATTTTGGAGATGGATGACCTGGGTTCAAATCCCAGCTCTACCATACACCACCTGTGTGACCACGAGCACGTTATCTCCTCTTTCTGTGCCATCTGTAAAATGCAGGTAATAATATACCTGCCTGAGCAGGTGAGGGAGTTAACTCCCATGAACACTTAGAAAAGTACCTGTTACAGAGGAAATGCTCAGTAAAAGTCTTCATCATCACCCTGTCATGCTGACTTAGAATGAAACTCCCTGCCTTCTGTGACCCAGTGACCTGCAAAAGGCTGCCTGGGGCAGGAGCCCTGGGCAGCACGATTTCCCACAAGCTATTCAGCTGGGGAGCCTCCCAGCAATTCTGTGACCTGACAAAATGAACCTAGCAGATCTTTCATCTTGCTTCATAGACTTCCGGTTTATATTGTTTCAGCCTCCTCCTTAAGGACAGAGACCATAAGTGTACCAGCCAGCAATATACAGTTCTTAACACTCAGCAGCAATGGCACCCCACTCCAGTACTCTTGCCTGGAAAATCCCAAGGATGGAGGAGCCTGGTGGGCTGCCATCTATGGGGTCGCACAGAGTCGGACACGACTGAAGCGACTTAGCAGCAGCAGCAACACTCAGCAGCAGACATTCACTGTTCAGAGCATTCATGTGGATCAACTAGTGCAGTCTTCCCGAAATCTCATCAAGCAACAAGAGCACAGGGATGATAAGTGACCTGCCCAGAGGCACACAGCCAGCATTTCAACCCAGGCAGTTGGCTCTAGCGGCTCTGGGCTTCATCTTGCTGCTCTACCTGCTGCTGCTGCTGCTGCTAAGTCGCTTCAGTCGTGTCCGACTCTGTGCGACCCCATAGATAGCAGCCCACCAGGCTCCCCCATCCCTGGGATTCTCCAGGCAAGAACACTGGAGTGGGTTGCCATTTCCTTCTCCAGTGCATGAAAGTGAAAAGTGAAAGTGAAGTTGCTTAGTAGTGCCAAACTCTTAGCGACCTCATGGACTGCAGCCAGGCTCCCCCGTCCATGGGATTTTCCAGGCAAGAGTACTGGAGTGGGTTGCCATTGCCTTCTCCGGCTGCTCTACCTAACCTCCCATAATAGACACTCAGTACATGTTTGCTGAATAAATGAATCCCAGTGGCATCTTCAGGGAAGACTTCCAGTATTTTCTGTATCCAAAATATCTGACTGGCTTCCCCTCTCACTGACCCTTCCAAACTCTCCAACAGGAGCTGGTAAGTGTGCCTGCCCTTTTAAGGAAAACTCATTCCTGCTGGCTGTCTCTAGGGAGTCACCCCATGAACATCCCACCGAGGTCCACCCCAGCCCTCTTCTCACTTCTTCTTTCTGAGAAAGCAGATTTTAACTGGACTTTATTTTCAATAGCTTTTTCCTTTGTCAAAGTTGTGTGTATTCACTGTGGAAACTTGGACAGTGACAAAAGTACATGAGAAAGAGAATTTTAAATGGAGAATATTTTTGCTCTTTATTCAAAATCTTCTCTAATGTTAAATGATCCTTAGGGCAAGAAAATGAAAAGAACCTGAGTAATTAGATGTTATACATTATGGGAAGAGAAGATATTTTCTGTTCTGTCTTATTCCCATTTAGTTTATCAGGGTCCTGACAACTGCTTTAACCCTCTCTGATCCTGTTGTAAACAGTGACTTCATCCACAAGGTATATACAGATTTCCAGAAGTTTTCCTGCTTCTCTCATTGCCTCCGAAGAGAAAGGGGTAAAATAAACTGCCTGCATTATATGTAGAAAAATCTATATATTCTGCCTTATGAAGCAAAACTTTGAGGGCCTGTTACTTTTTATGTTTGTTTGTTTTTCAGTATCCTTTCTCCCACCTAGAAAAGAAATAGTCCTGGTCATGTACACCTAAATATAGTCAGCTTTGCAACTAAGTTTCAAAAGACATACTGCAAGAACATCAACATAAAATTAGGATTTTTCTATGTTTTTGTTCTTAATATTTCTGCCTTGATTACTGAAAACTTACCCATTCTATTCTTTAAAAAACAAAACCTTATACTATAAAGGCAATGGACATTTGCTGCAAAATATTTAGAAAATATTTTAAATGCCCAAAGAATGTGAAAAGCATCAGTAAATCCCATCCTGAGAACCTTGATGGTTCTGGAGCTCTGACTCTGCATGGGTAAGTGGATCTGGAAAGAGGAACATAACCAGTGGTGAATAACCTCGTCCTTGGCTGGGCCAGAATGCCCCCATCTGGTCACGGATTCCCCTTGGAAACTGCTTCCCCCACATCCTCTTTTCCCCAACCAACCAAGTCACCAGTCAACCACCCCCCTACTTATCCACTCATTCAACCAACCAACGGTACATGTACATACATGCAAACACTCCAAACCACGTCAAGAGAAAAACTGTCCATTCCAGTCAGTTCCAACCCTCATTTTCACAAGGTTAGACATAAAACTCCAGCGGTCCAGTCTAATTCTTTCTGGAGGACTTTTCTTAATCAGATGCAAGGAAAGAGACTCCCTTCTACTCTGATGGTAAAAACGGAAGGATGAGCCCTGGAGCCACTAGCTGTGGAGAAAGTTGGTCTCAGAATGAAGGAAAGATAGGAAACTGGAAGCCTAGACGTGGGGCCCCCTGCTGGTGTGCCTCATCGCAGCAACACCTGCCTGTCTTCCTGCCTCTCCCCAGTTTGGATCTGGAGTCCCTCTGCTTCTTGCTCTGAGTGGGACATCTTCTTACTGGAACCAAGAGTCTCACTTAAACACATCAGCATTTAAGGCAACTAGGAAAAGTATATTTCTTCCTTTCCGGGAGAAGCATCTTCATTTATTTCTGGGCCCCACCCTGTCCACTCCTCACGTGACCACTCTGGATCTGGGCAGGCGCAGGTGACCTGCCGCCCCCCTCAGCTGGCCCGTCAGCTCGGACAGAAGTCAGGGGACGCGCCCCGCGCGCCGGGAACACGAGCCTTCTTCCAGGGTCTGCTGTGGATGCTGTCTCCCTGGAACCGGAGTTCCCAACTCAGCAGGAAGGATGGGCAGCTCTGACGAAGGGCCAGCGTCGGCTGTTGGGTGTGCTCCCCGCGTCAGGCCACGCCGGCCCCGCACTTCCGGGGTCAGCAGAGGCAGCTGCGGGGTCACCGCGGGGTCACCCCCACCCCTTCCTGCCCGCTCCCAATGGCGGCCCCCCGTCTGTGTCCCAGACGGCGACTCCCCTCCTGCCTTTCTGTTGTCTGGGCCGTTTTGGTTTTGGTTTTCTCTCTTGCCCTTTAGATCCTCACCACTAATCTTGGTTTCTCCTGTTTAACCAGAGAACTCCCTAAGAATTTTTCCTCACATTTCCCCCGCCGCCATCCCCAGCCCACTGAGTTCTTGCTCACCTCAGCCCCACTCAGAGCACAAGTCTTGAGATAAGCCTGTGTGACAGCTTCCTCAGGGATACCTCTCCCAGCTCGCTGAGGTGGGAGCTGGGCAGTATAAGCACACAGGAAGGATGGAGGGCCATCTGGGACGGAGCAGGGCTGGGTACACTCGCGCCCGGCGAAAAGTTACCGACACTTGGAACAAGATGGCGACATTTCTGAACGGGTTCATGGAGGTTCAAAATAAACGGCCAAGCTGGCTTCACCGACATTCAGTGCTGGCTGGAGAAGAAACAATCCACGTTTTGCACTTGTATCGTCACCTTAAGTAAATTATTTACTCTTTTGTTAATAAAACTTGTATTTCTTCTCTCCATGAAACCCCCTGCCCGGAGGGCAAAGAAGAGAATCCCAGAGCTGAGGCACCTGTGTATCAGGGAGGAATTAAGTCCAGCCTCTAATTCTAGAGATGAATAAAATTGTTTTTGACAAGATCTTTTTTTTTTCCTTCACACATGGAGTACAGAGTCAAGCTGGTATGTTCTCTCTTAGCATCCTTTCCCTAACTCTGTGAAACTGTGTGCTCTTTGGGGCCAAGTCATTTCCAGGTTGATCTTTCCCACCACTTCAGCTGCTCAGTCATTCTGGTTAAAGCAGGTTGGAAATTCACATGCCAGCTGACTTCAGAGGCTGATCAATGCCATAACTGACCATGTCTTACTTTGGGTGAGACCATGAGGAGCAACCTTTGCTCAGCATTTGTCAATGTACTGACTGGTTTTTGTGACCTGCAAGAATGCACCCTCATTCAAGGAAGTCTTCATGTTATCTACATATTATGAACCTGCCAATCAGCCCTGCTCTGTCACAATTAGAATTAAAGGGATGAAGAAAAGTGAGCAATCAGGAAAAACAGACGGTTTTATCTCTACAATTTCTCCATTTTTACTAAAAATACTCTTAAAAATTACATTCCCATAGATAAACTTTCATTCAATTTAAAAATATTTTGTCAGAAAGAAAAAGACAAAGTGTGTGATAATACCTTTTAGATACTCAGAGAATCCAATTAATTTTTAGTCTAGACAATTTCAGGTAAAACGGGTTCAAGTCTATAAGAACTTTTTGAATTGATATGGCTTCCCTTAAGAGGTATATGGAACAAAAGAATATGATTATGAAGGTAAGAATCCTTTTTAATAGTCATAGAAATTAAAAGGGTTTTCCTTTAGAAAGAGGCATAATTCACCTCTTTACACTTAGTCATCAACATTTTAGTAAATATCTCATTGTAAATAAGTTTATTCTAAACATTGGTATACATTAATTATATAAAAATTAATGTAGAAAATATTCTTTCCTTCTATCTTGTTGTGCTTTTCAATTAAATTTAGAAATACTTCTCAGTATATCACTGCTAAATGAGCAATTTGGATTATACACATGTATGCACTTATTTTTATCAAAAACTATGCAGCTGAGGGTAGAATAATCTATACATACATATTTAACCATGTATATGTTAAATACATATACATGTGTATATATATATATATATATATTTCTTTATGTTTGTAAAGCCATAAAGAAAAAATATTATAAAATATCATTCTCAGGATGCAAAGTGGGAGAAAAAGCCTGAAACCCTCAGTTGTAAAACTTTGATAGCTTTGCAAATCAGTTCTGTTCAGTAGTAATGGGTCCATTTCTTATATGAGGCTTACAAGATAGAACTTACATATTGCTGGGACAAATGCCAACTGATAAATATGATATATGATGATCTTACTGACCTCTTGAGAAAATACTTTACACGGCTTGTGAGAGCATCCAACATAATTTTTTTATATTAATCTTATTTTTAATTTTAAAAGCAGGATACACACATATTAATTATTGCTGCTGCTGCTGCTAAGTCTCATCAGTCATGTCTGACTCTGTGTGACCCCATACACTGGGATCCCATCCCTGGGATTTTCCAGGCAAGAACACTGGAGTGGGTTGCCATTTCCTTCTCCAGTGCATGAAAGTGAAAAGTGAAAGTGAGGTCGCTCAGTCGTGTCTGACTCTTCACGACTCCATGGACTGCAACCCACCAGGCTCCTCCACCCATGGGATTTTCCAGGCAAGAGCACTGGAGTGGGTGCCAGAGACTTCTCTGTGATTATTGCTAGTCTATCAGGTTGTTTTTTAACTTGTTGAATCACTACCATTCCTGCTCTTTCTGAAAACTGATGTTTATTAAACATGCAGTTTTCCCACGTTCCTTAGTTATTTGTAATTTCAGGGATTTCACCTAAGTCAGAGGAATACAGAGATCAATCTCTACCGCTCTTTACACTGGAAAAGACAGTGCTTACTGTTTGCAGTATCTAGAGGCTATTAACTGAGTCCACACAGACCAAAGAAGTAGGCTTTTTGTAAAAGAGTCCAATTATTTACCTATAAGTTGGCTTCCCAGGTGGCTCAGCGAGTAAAGAATCCGCCTCCGATGCAGGAAACACAGGAGACATGGGTTCAATCCCTGGGTCAGGAAGATCCTCTGGAGTAGGAAATGGCAACCCACTCCAGTATTTCTGCCTGGAGAATCCCATGGACAGAGGAGCCTGGTGGGCTACAGTCCATGGGGTTGTAAAGAGTGGGACACGACTGAAGCAACTTAGCATGCAGACAACAAAGGCCAGTGACGATAACGTGATGGGAACGAAGGAGGATGATTCCCTGAGCCTTCTCCATCTGGAGTCCAACTGGCAAGGGAACCCATCCACCTTTGCTTGTCATAGATAGTTCAACATATATTCTAACCTTGTAGAGCAATGAGATTAAAGCCTTCATGTGACTGTTGACACTTTGCTTTAAGAATTTAACTTCTTAAAATATAATTTCAAAAGGGGTTTAAGAGCATCTACTGAGTTGATTAAAAAGGTTTATTTTATATACTTGTATGTATTGCTATCTCATGAACACGATATATTATTTAGAAAAGGACAAAAACCAAAACAAACCAGAAACCTCCCACCAGATATCTAAAATAACCACGCCCAAAAAGGACTAAGAGGAAAGTAAAATTAGGGTGTCAGACAAGACAGTGTCAAAGAGCTGTTCAAAAAAATAAATCATTCAGGCAATTGGTTGGTGGTATTACGTAATTATCAACAACCAGTTTGATTACTTCCATGCCACATTAATATACCATGATCTTCTGGTTATCGTAAGATAGAAGAAATATAGTTTATGAAGCTACTCTGGATTGCTTATTGTAGATCTAAATGGAAAACCCAGATTTCATCCTGAGTGTGAAAAAGCAGCATGTGTAAATGTACTTCAGTAGAAAATGTCAATGTTTTCCTCTCAGTGAGGATTTTAGCCATCTTCCCAGTGTGAAGCCACATCTTCTCACTCTACTATATTCAGAATTTGTACGATTCTGATAGAGCTGAAACTAATGTGTACTCTTTATGTTTACTCAACATAAGGGCCTTCTTCGAGAGATGGTGAAAACTGAGAGTTTAAACAACCAAAACAAACAACTAGACAGATGTGTTTTTTAAAGTGCCCCTCTACATTGTCAGAGCTGTGAGGGTGCTGAGAGCTGCCCATCACCTCTTGGACGTCAAGACTGACGTGAGCTGTGTGCTCAGTGTGTGGATAACAATGACCTTCCCAGAGAAAGGAGTCACGTCACTGAGTTTAGACTGAGGTTTTCATACGTTTATTACCACAAGTTTCCTGAGGAGTTCAACGAGGCAACGTTGTTAACCTAACTTGCTTAGCATGTTCAAAACTGCACATTATGCTCTGATTGGCCACCTAATTAGGGCAAGTTATTAAGATTTTTATTAACAATAATCTAAAACATAAAAATTTAGTTTGGGGTTAAAAAACAGTTCTCAGAAGGACCATAACCTATGCCTTTTGATTGGATAGTAAATAAAATATACAGAGCACTAGAAGCAACCCTTGGCTGTTCTGACCCATACTAACGTCACACATCTTGCCAGAATAAACTATATTTTTGAAAGTGCTTTGCACATTGTGCAATTAGAGGGGTTAGTACATTTTTCAGATATAAATTCAATGACATATTGCTGAAGCTGGCTTCTTCTGGAATTTGAAGTAATTTCACATATGGAATAAGAATATTTTTACCACATTATGAAATATTGCTTCATCAAGTGAGATTCCAAGAACCCCCGTCCTTCTTTGAACTGCTAACGTCCATTATTTGATAGGGTTGGGTGATGTTTGCCTACCTAAGCGTTCAGCAAAAATCTTAACACAGCTAGCTAGAGAGAGAAGAGACTCTTCAGAGAGTCAAAATGTTGATGAGAAACAAAGAAATGTAACAGGCAGAAATGACGATTTGGTAAAATGGCAATTCTGGCATAAATATCTGAGTCACTGTGGACCACAAGTTGAATATGAATATGCAAAACGGGACTTCCCTGGCAATCCAGCAGTTCAGACTTTGCCTTCCAACGCAGGGGTTGCAGGTTTGATCCCCGGTTGGGAACTAAGATTTCACATGCCTCTTGGCCAACCATGCCCCCCAACCAAAAGCATAGAACAGAAGCAATATTGTAACAAATTCAATAAAGACTTTAAAAAATGGTTCACATCAGAAAAAGACTTTAGAAAATATGCAAAACAAAAATGCCATGTTAGGATGTGCTAAAAAGAATACAACAGACAGATCTGTTGTGGTTCTGTACCATGAAGACTGTTTTTTGGCCCAAGCTCTGCACAGTCCCAGGATGGCGTAAGAGCAGTGGTTAAACACAGCCAGATAGTTCTATTTTTCAGTGGAGCAGAAAGATCTCCTTAGCCTGGAACTCTGCTTTTAAAATTGTGGGCAGAGTTCAGAAGGAAAGGGATTGGGATGTCACGCCTTATGGCAGCCCTTCAAACACAAGACCCCAAATTCAGCAGCAAATGTTTGGTGACCCTCAACCACCCCACCCCACCCCGCCTCAGTTTATGGGTGGAGAGTAAAAGACCATTTTCATTCTTTGTTTCTTTCCTGGAATAAAATATTGGGTGCTGTGGAAGAGCTGAGGAGTCCTAATTTGCTAGCTTGCTTTAAAGGTCAGAATTGGAAAATTAAGGATTAAGTGGAGATTGATTTTACGTGAGCGGGAGTGATAAACAGGCCCCTCTGATTTTGCGCCGTCATTTCTAGCAGGAGGATGTCAACAAATATCACGTAGAATGTCATCTCTGACGGACGGGTGTTGGCCTCCTGGGGAGTGGTGTTGAGCACACCAGACCTGTCCCGGCGGCAGGAGAGGTCCTGAGCGCGAGGAGAAGTCCCTGCCACCCGCACAGAGAAAGCCTAATGCCATTCTGTTTGTTCGAGATGACCTTAAAGATCTCCGGGACACAGAAGGTGACAGAAGAGGCCCAGCTGCTCCCATTTACCCACACATCGCACGCCAGGGAGGTGTAGCGAGGACAAGGAAGAGCCATGGGGAAGTGGAAAGAAGCAGCTGATTTTAGCTGCGAAGGAAAACAGTCGATCTTTCATGGAAAATTCCCATTTCTCTGTCACCTGGCCAACTTCCGGTCCACACGTCACCAAACAGCATCCCTTTGACTGTGTGTCTCACACTGCGTCTCACGGCAGGCAGGAACAAGCCTACCGCCCTCCTGGGATGGCGTACACATTGAAATACTTGCTTTGTTTGCCGTCTTTTCCATGACATAACTCATCTTGAGCAAAGTTCCTGCTGAACGTAACTGACCTATCAGAGGACTTGACTAATCAGAAGAAACCATCCAGCTATTTAGGTCGTAAGGTGACCCAAGGTGACCCAGAAGGAAACCAGAGATAAGACAGTTTCCAGTTTTGTACTCGAAGGAATGAAGCAGAAAGGTAACAGGGACTCAGCATGGTCAGAGTAGTGGTCCAGTCCCTCAAGGGCTGAGCGGAGGGAACACCCCGTGATGAGCGCTGACTGCACCTCGTGGCTCCCCCACCCTCAGCGATGGATGGCATCCAGGCCTTTGCCCAGCACTCCTCAATCAAGCATTCTTCCAAGTAAGGTGATGCATTGGGCGTCGGAAGAGTGGGCGTTGGAAGCAACAGCAAAAGGTTCTTGTGTTTACATTGATTTGAAGTTAATTAAATTTGGATCCTCTTCATCCTCTGTTGGCAGGCCCAGCGGGCTTCCTCCGGGGCTGCTTCTCTTGGAAAGCATTAGCACCATTCAGTTTCAGGATTCATTGTCACTGCAAGAAAGAGAACAACAGCATATTTCCAAGAAGTTCCTGAGAGCTGGTCACTCAGCTATGGAGGTGACTCAAGAGAGCATAAACAGTCGGGGAGCCAACGGCGTCCAGATTACAATTTCCCAAACAAAGGTTGGTTTGGATTTTATATTTGAACCCTGAGGAGGAAATCTAGAAAAGCCAAGACATAATCCCTAGGTCTTGCAGTAATATCCCTCCCCAGGGCTGACACAGAGAGAACCAGATGGAGCTGGGGTTCCCCCTTTAATTAAATCTAATCCCATTTCTATGAATAGATGCCAAACTGCCTTTTTCTTCCTTCAGAAAAAAAATTTCCATGTGTTCTTTTCTCTCAGAGTTTGTGGTCCTGGCACGGTTTCAAAAGCCCGTTTTGCTCACATCCACAGAGGATCTGGAGGGGCCTTCTCGGTGCCATTTAGAATTCAATCGCCAGGCGTCTGGGTGTGAGCAGGCATAAGCTGTGGACGTGGTATCTGCACATGGCCGTACCAGCAGGCGCATTTCTGCCTGTGTTTCTAACGTAGCTACCTTGGCCACATGTCTGGCTCAGCGGCTCTTTCCCAGTGAGACCACGCTTCCACCCGCGTCTCCTGGAAAGCAGACCATTTGACCTCCTCACCCCCTTCTTTTTTTAACTTTTGTGTCCCTTCAACCAAATTCTAGCATGTCTCTACTTAAAGTGACCTGTGTCTGAACGATGACCATCAGGACCCAGTGTCACGTTTGCTCAGAGGTGTGGGAGGCTGTGAATGAGCGTGCTCCCCAGACTCCTACTTCAGTGCTCACCTGTTCAGTGCTCACCAGGTGTTTCCAAAAGGTCAGTGGAGCAACTTGATAGATGACAGACAGATAGATGGATAATACACAGATCCAACCAAGAAAGGGAAGGGGAGACATGCCTACTTGTGTCTGCGTCTGTGTAGTGAAGGCAGGGAAGAAGCTTGTGACTGGGAGGGCTGATCGAGGGGAAAGAAGGGGGAAGGTGGACGTGGGGAAAAGGACAATTTCTGTAGCAAAACTTATTTCATGGAAACCTGATTGAAAATGAAGACATTCTTTATCTGAAGAGCAGACGTAACAACCCATTTCACACGTCACCCTGCACACCTCTTGAACTAGGCAAAGAGGCCTCATTTCTTGGCAATTGGGTGGTAGCAAGATAATATTTCTAAGATCCAGGAGTTCCTCTCTACCGAGCGTAAGTCTCTGGATTGCATGTTTTCCTTTTGCACCTTATCTTGACATTTGAGCTCCTCTAAGCAGACCAAACCGCAAGGCTGTACAGCAAAGGGCACATCCCTCTTTTGTCCACGAGACTGATCTATGTCCAGCAGTCACAAGAAAAGTGATTTTTGAAATGAATTATATTATTATAACTAATATACTACTATAAAACCAATCCGTATTCATTGTTGAAAATAGAAAATACAGACAATATAAAAGTACTAACAATCTCACTACAATTTACATTTTGGTATTTACTTTTCAAAATATTTTTCTGTGATAATGATATACATCTTCCTATACGAAAATGGAATCATATTATGCATATTGAAATATAATCTGCTTTTTTCACTCTCATTTATCTATAGGCCTCTATCCTGGCTAACAAATATATTGTATCTTTTAGTGACTACAGAGCACACTAGATTAAAAAAATATTAGGCATATTCTTAAACATTCAAGCTATTTCCAATTTTTAGTTTTCATTTATTATAAAAATTGCTACATCTTTGCATGCTTCCAGTTGTTAGCCTTGCATAAATATCTAAGAGGAATTACTAGGTTAAATGTATGCAGTTTTAAACCTAAACCAGTCCACTGTCAACCCCCTTCCCTAAAAATTTACCTTCTCCTGACACTTTCCTTTAGGGAAATATCCTTTCCCCAACATTCTCTCTAATATTATTATTTTCAGTTTTTGTAAGCTTAATATAATATTTACCTCAATGTCCTCTTGTGTTACTTTTTTGTGTTACTAAGAAGACTAAAGATTTTTTCAAGGCTGTGTTGGTAATTTTAACTTCTTCTGCCAGATTGCTTATTACCATTCTTTGCTCATATGGGACAATTGCCTTCTTATTGATTTATGTATTAGCAATAGCAGTCATTTTTCTTCATCACACATACTGCATATGCTTTTTCCTAGTTTGTCTTTTTCCTCCTACTTTTATTTATTGTGCTTTAAAAAAAATTTTCAAAAAGTAATCTTTATGATTTTTTTTAAAAGACTGGCTACAGAAACAAAGAGCATTGAGCATATCTGTTTATCTTAAAGTAATGTGATTCAAAGAGCCAAGAAATTTTAAGTATGTTAAATTCTGTTTTTGCAAATTTGACACATTTATTCATGTTTTTTTAATGTAGTTACGTCTATTCCTTTCTGGTACAGTTTCTGACTTTTCAGCCAGTCCTCACTTAACAATTATAATAATATTTATCTATAATTTTTCTGAATTTTTCCTTTCTTTTTCACATTTAAACTTATCTGGAGTCTATTTTAATCTAAAGTGTGAGTTCTAAATTTTCCCTCCAAATGTTAGTCAGTTGTCTTAAGACTAGTTATTGAATACTCCACTTGCTATGATTTGCTACTTTTAGAGTATATTAAATGTTTACATATACTTGAGGCTGTTTTGAATACTCTATTCCTGTGAAGAAGGCTGAGCGCCGAAGAATGGATGCTTTTGAACTGTGGTGTTGGAGAAGACTCTTGAGAGCCCCTTGGACTGCAAGGAGATCCAACCAGTCCATTCTGAAGATCAGCCCTGGGATTTCTTTGGAAGGAATGATGCTAAAGCTGAAACTCCAGAACTTTGGCCACCTCATGCGAAGAGTTGACTCATTGGAAAAGACTCTGATGCTGGGAGGGACTGAGGGCAGGAGAAGAAGGGGATGACAGAGGATGAGATGGCTGGATGGCATCACTGACTCGATGGACGTGAGTCTGAGTGAACTCCGGGAGATGGTGATGGACAGGGAAGCCTGGCATGCTGTGATTCATGGGGTCGCAAAGAGTCAGACACGACTGAGTGACTGAACTGAACTGATTCCACTAAAACTTCTTATTTAGCTCTGAGTGTACACAGTTTTAATTATTGGACATTTTCCCTGCAATTCCACCCACCTATACAAGATTGTTCTTTTTTCTTCTTTTAGAATTACCCTGGCTATTTGTGCCCAAGTATCCTTCCAGACGAAATGCCCATTGGCCTCTTTAAGACACTAAGTTGACTCTAAATGTAGATTTTTCTAATGCTGAGTCTTTCGTTCAGACACAGTATATCTCTATTTGTTTAAATCTTTTATGTTCCTCCATAAAAATCTGAACACTTCCTTTTTCTAGTACCCCATACATCTTTTGATTGAGCTTTTGCAGGGGATTCCTCTTCTTGGGCCTCTTTCCTGGTTGAGCCAATGCTCACGGGGGCTTTTTGAGCACAGGGTCAGGGGACCAGAGCTTGAATCAGGGCTCAGCCACTTCCTTGGCTGTGTGACCTTGGGCAAGCAAACATTCCTCAGCTCAAATTTTCTGATCTCATCTCGTCTGCAAAACATACTAATAATACCATGTACCTTAGCAGGTATTGGAAAAAAATCAATGAGGAAATGTAGGGAACGCTCAATACCAAGGGCCTGACCTCCAGACACAGGAACCTATGTTCTGATGGTGAAGATTCTACACTAGCGAATGTTCGTCCGTTAAACCCGACCTTGAACGGTGTTTCACATATCCAAAGGCTTTAAGAAACTATCTTCCAAAACAAACTCAATTTCTTTTTTGAAAAAATAATTCTATCTTATTCACTTATTTGACTTTGGGTTTTGCTGGCCTCCGTTGCTGGGGGGTTTCTCTAACTATGGCAAGCAGGGGCTACTCTCCAGCTGCTGAGCATGGGCGTCTCATTGCAGTAGCTCATCTCGTTGCAGAGCATGAGCTACAGGGCAAAGGGTTTCCGCAGTTGTGGCGCTCAGGGTCCGTCGTTATGGCTCACAAGCTCCAGAGTACAGGCTCAGGAGTTGTGGCACACTGATTTAGTTGCTTTGCGGCATGTGGAGTCTTCCCAGACCAGGATTCTAACCTGTGTCTCCTGCATTGACAAGAAGGTTCTTTACCACTGAGCCACCAGGGAAGCCCCCAAACCTGCAATTTCTGAAGACAATGTACTTCAGTGTGGTTTGTTTAGAACACTCTACAAGGATCACGAAGACTTAGCATGTCAGACTGTCTACCAACCAGAACCCATTCACGTAAAGCCTCAGAGAGCACGGGATTCCATGCATGATATTTACATGTGGAGCTGACGTGCTTCAGGATCTGGGCACTGTGACAGCGTTCCAGGCGCGCCACACCAGAGACAGTCCCAGCGGGGATACCAGTTGCTTCAGCTGTGGGGCATCAGGTCATGCCTAGGGTCACAGCTCTCACACGGGATTGCTGCAGGTGGTGTGAGGGCATCCAGCCTGTTAGCGCGTCAGCAGCCTGGACCTGGCCCCCACACCCCCCCGAGCCTGGAGGCATTATTCTCTCTCCTGCTCTTCCTTTAAATGTGTTCCCTGCTCTTTCTGTGGCTATTTATCATCTCTGTGAAATGATCGAATCAGCCCAGGCGTTTTCAGTTCTGGCAAATCCTAGAGTTCCCTGTTAAAAATATCTTGGCAGACTGCCACGGTATTTGCAACAAACAAAACCAGTGATCCTGCTTCAGACCTCTATTGCTTGCCTTGATGGTAATTCGTATGGTTTTAGTCACTTATCTGTGACAGTGGCATGAGTGAGTGATTTTTCTCGGAGTGTTAGATAGGTATTTTAAGAATGTGGGACAGCTTTCCCAAAAGCTGTATGGTAACAGGCCTCCAAACTCTAGAAACCAATTGAATTGATTAAAAGCATCATCTGGTGATTTTTAAGAAAGCATTGAAACCGGTCAAATGAGGAAGCGTAATTCTGACACCTCGTTTCCTAACTGTCCTTTCGTTGCAGTCAGGCTCTGTTAAGCCATCTCTGCCCTTCTGACCAGTTTATCTTGTAACAGTCCCTTTCAGACAGCAGCCAATGTTCTATCTCCCAAGATGCAATAAACCTATGCTAAACCTTCCTCTAGTTACGATGCTCTCTCAGTTGGTTTTGAGGGAGTCCAGAGTTCAATTTTCGGACACAACTGAAGCGACTTAGCAGCAGCAGCAGCAGCAGCAGGGTTCAATTTAGCACGAAATCATGTAACAGTTAGCTCATGGTCTCTTCCTTTTCATCAGTAGCACGTCCCTTCTCCTTCCCGTAAGAGGCCTGGCCCGGGTGGAATTATAGAGACACGCATCTGGCTAACATCAGAGCCAGACCTAGAACTGGTCCAAGACATATAGATCATGCCCACAGTGTCGACACAATCTGGGCCACCGTTCAAGCAAGGCTGTGGGGGATTGAATTTAGTACATCTCCTCTCACCCGCCACACACACGTACAAGACGCACACACACACACACCTGCAGGTTAGCCATCTCATTTGAAGTTAGCATACTGCAGGATTATAAACTGCTACTTTGTATCCCTCATGATACTTAGCTTGGATTTGAGGGAAATCAGTTGGCACTTAATATACTTAATGTTTAATACTTGTTGACTTTTAAATGACTTTTGGGACTAGAGAGAAAAAGAGGAAAGAAACCCATAAAGTAATTGGAAGTGGCCACAGAGATTTACTGCAGTGGAGAGCCCAAAAGAGTTCACACAGAACTGCTGCTTTCCTGCAATCCATGGGTCAGTCCTGTCAATGACCGCACTGCACGATGGATTTGTTGGCCACCAAAGACTTTCATTATCAGTCTCTTGGTGGCTGGCTTTCTTGCTGCTAAGATTTATTTTTAAAAAAACTCTAATTTGTCTTTTCATTTTTGGAATATCTCTTTTGTTTTAACTAATCAAAGAAAATGAAAATGTGATTTTCAAAGAAATTCTCCTCTAGATAGAGCTTCATCATAAACTTTCTGTGTAAACTTGGACAAATTACTTCACCTCTTTAAGTTCCAGGTTTATTCAAACGGATTATTTCATTTTTAGCTGGTTGTCTTGGCATGGCGTGGACTGTGCCAGGCAAATATTAGACACTCAATAAATATATCATGAAAAAGTACATCCATGACTGTATTTTCTCAAAAAAAATAAGAAAGGAAGAAAGAAGAAAGAAAAACAAAGAGAAGGGAAGAAACAGGAAAAGTTAAAAAAAAATTTCTATTAAGCTAACCTGGATTTTCCTGAGAAATGCTGCAGTGATACATTTTTACATTATTGAGCTCAGACATGAATCATAAAATGAATAACAGAATTATTTCAAAACCAGAATATTGTTACGTACCCCCTCTGACTTGGTTAATTTCCTAGGGAGTAGTACCTAGGCATCTGACATCTAGAATAAATGTCTCATTATTTTGTTATTATTGTACTTTCAAAATTATAAATCTGCTTGGATGAAACCAAATCTAATTTCCCCCTAATCTTTCCCAATGCTGTTACTCAACGTAAAATCATCACTGTGGCCAACAGGCATAAAGGGAAAGAAGACAGGCACTTGGCTAATATTTGCAATTCCTTCTCTGTGATCATTCACTTACGCTTACAGAGACAGAAACACCAAGCTTTCAGGAAATTGTCTGGTTACAAAGGCCTCAGAAAGAAGGGAGAGGCTGCCCAGTCTAAAAGCACCAGGATGAAAGGAATTCTATCTTGCTTTTGCCACCATCCAGAGGTTTTCAAAAAAGCATGGTAAGGATGGGGTAGACAATAAGGGAGTGAATTCTCTACAGAGAGTTTAAACAATAATGAAACCAACTCGGTGGATCTGTTTGTGTTTTTACCATGCTCTGGCAAGGCTGAACAATGTCAGTGATGCAATTCTCTTCAACTCCAGCGCAGACCTCTGCTCTGCCCTGCCCACCCCTTGGACACCGTTCCCCTGACGCTGTTCCCACTTCCTCATACGTGGCCTGGCACCTAACAAGCATGAACTCTAGGAGAGCATGCTAAGGTGGGAAGTAAGGAGCTAGAATCCTCCTTCCTCCACAATTCCTTTGCTTTTTTTCCCACTGATTTTTTTGAAAACATGAAAACCATACTGCAAAATTCCCATTATACTTTGTACATCTCTGGCCCTTACCAAAATCCTGCGTGAAATTTTAGATTCCACAGCTTAAGGAAAATGTCCACTCAGTGAGGACAAGGCAAAGTAACAGGAAAAGCTCTGAAAGACCTGAGATTATGGACCCAAACAAGAGAAGGTTGAAGGGCTGAAGTCTTTAACGCACAATGTAGAGCATTAAGTGTAGGATGGTGAGCAGATCAACTCCTTTTTCCCAGGAGCACAGTGGACTTTGTGGATAACAGAGGCTCTGTGTTGGGGTGTCTCCCTTGCGTCAAGTAAATGGACTCCAGAAGTCTTAGTTGCTCATCCTCCTGCTAATCTAAGCAGGATGGAAAAGTGTGCTTTCCATTCACTTCAGTCTCCAGTGATTTCTATACACAGCAAATCCCCTACATACAAAGCTTCAAGATGCAAACTTCCAAAGATGCAAGCACACATTCAAATGTCTAATCACATAAGTTAGTTCACATACCTAGTGCATACTGTCATGTATGTGCAACCTCTATAAGAGGCTGTGCTTTTGTGCACTTCATTGTACAGTACCATACAGAGTACAGTGGTACGGGATCTTTATGTCAGGCCTAGGATGTCCAGAAGCAAACACAAAAGCAGTGGTATATAGGTGATTGTGTTAGCTGGGTATCTAGGCTAACTTGTTGGAATTATGAACAAAAACTGGATTATGAACGCACTCTTGGCAAGGAATTTGTTCTTACGTGGGGGACTTACTGCAGAGCACATCATGAGAGACACTGGGCTGGAAGACGCACAGGCTGGAATCAAGATTGCTGGAAGAAATATCAATAACCTCAGATTTGCAGATGACACCACCCTTATGGCAGGAAATGAAGAAGGACTAAAGAGCCTCTTGAAGAAGGTGAAAGAAGAGAGTAAAAAACTTGGCTTAAAGCTCAACTTTCAGAAAACTAAGATCATGGCATCTAGTCCCATCACTTCATGGCAAATAGATGGGGAAACAGTGGAAACAGTGTCAGACTTCATTTTTTTGGGCTCCAAAATCACTGCAGATGGTGATTGCAGCCATGAAATTAAAAGACGCTTACTCCTTGGCAGGAAAGTTATGACCAACCTAGATAGCATATTCAAAAGCAGAGACATTACTTTGCCAACAAAGGTCCGTCTAGTCAAGGCTATGGTTTTTCCAGTAGTCATGTATGGATGTGAGAGTTGGACTATAAAGAAAGCTGAACCCCCCAAAATTGATGCTTTTGAACTGTGGTGTTGGAGAAGACTCTTGGGAGTCCCTTGAACTGCAGAGATCCAACCAGTCCATCCTAAAGGAGATCAGCCCTGGGTGTTCATTGGAAGGACTGATGCTGAAGTTGAAACTCCAATACTTTGGTCACCTGATGCGGAGAACTGACTCATTAGAAAAGACCCTGATGCTGAGCAAGATTGAGGGCAGAAGAAGAAGGGGACAACAGAGGATGAGATGGTTGGATGGCATCACTGACTCAATGGACATGAGTTTGGGTAAACTCTGGGAGTTGGTGATGGACAGGGAGGCCTGGCGTGCTGCAGTCCATGGAGTCGCAAAGAGCTGGACACGACTGAGCAACTGAACTGAATTGAACTGCATTTTCTGAAACAGTAGAATCACCTGTATAATGCTTAGATGGTAAAGGAAGAAACCACTGGGGAACTTTGGAGGTAATGGTGTGTCAAAAGAGGCTAACTGTAAGAAAGGTCCCACTCTGGTGGGGGTGTCAACAGTGGGGAGGGCTGTGTATGTGGGGACCAGGGTATATAGGATTTCTCTGTACTTCTGTTCGATTTTGCTGTGAACCTAAATTTGCTCAAAATAGAAGATTAAAAAAAAAAAAAAGCTGACTGGAAGGGATGGAGATAACTATTGCCAGAGCAAAAAAGAAATCACTTCATTTGCATGGTGCTTGGAAACTTCCAAAATGTTTTTTTCTCTCTTAAGATTCTGTGAAACTAGGAGGACCGGTGGCATTATATCCGTTTTTTACAAAATTCAGGTGACTTGTCTTAGGACAAAGAACAAATGAGCATCCAAATCAGGTCTTCAAACCAGCCGTCTGATCTAAGTCCAAAGATCAACGTAGTTGCCACCTATATCTCTAATGATTCACAACGTGTCAGAGAAAAAAAGGACCTTCTTTCTGTCCTGGATTAGATATTCCAAACAAATGCTTTCATCAATTATCAATGCAATGAAGACAACTTAAGAAAGAGAGATGCAAATAAAATCATGATGGAAAAGAAAGATTATACAAACTATGAGGTAATCCAAAATATGCACACTTTCAGACTCTCCAGACTTCTAAGATGGCTATTCTGAAATCATCAACATGAATGGAACCTATGCTGAAAGGGGATGGGGAACTTAGTCTCCAGATCATTCCTAGGGGATTAAATAAATTCATGATTTCTCAGGATTAGAAAGCTCCAAAAAGAAGTCCCCAGGGGCAAAAATAATGCTTCAGGTAGTAGATGAGCCTCGACCTCGGGACACAGGCTCGTTAACCCAAAAGGCAATGAGTTTATGTACATCAATTCTGACTTTTTAATAATAATTAAGAACTAATATTAACTAAGAGCTAATTTGGTACCAAGGTTTGTTCTAAGTGCTTTATACTCTTATGAGTTTTAGTGAATAAAAACTAAATTTGCTTTGCAATATTCCCTTTGGAGTAATCAGACAGTGTCTCCAACACCAAAGACTGGGGACTTGCTACTTTCGGTTCTATAACTCTGGTCCTGGCTTCATCAAGAAAGAATGAAGTGATGGGCTGAGAGCTGTCTTGTGAATTAAAACAGAAAGCTCTGGACCAACAGAGGAATGTAGACATTCCCTTTAAAAACAATAATTGAGTATAAACCAGCTCTCCAAATAGGTTAAAGCTTTTTGCCTTACAGGTGAAATGTGGTAGAACTTATTTCAGAGACCAGCCTCTCAATGTTTCAAAGAAGTGTTACTTCTAAAAAGCTTTTACCATCATACAATTTCTAACATTAAGTCTCTCCTCTGTTTCCAGTAATTTCAAAGAACAAGAGGCAGGTATATAAAAACCAATGACATTTCACATCTTTAGAGGGTACCCATCGGAGATTCAATAATAAGATACTTCCAGGGGTTTAATGGTGATCTGAGCCCTATACTGGACACACATAGATGTTCATTTTAGGTAAAAATGCAAGGAAAATATTTCTTGGTAACGGGCTTTGTGATAATCTCACTATGTGATAATCTCACTAGCATATTTTCTTTTATCTGCTTGTTAATGTCTGATAACTCATTTAAATAGGATAAACTCTCTCCTGAACCAGTGATGAGTTTTAATATGCAAGCACCTACAGAGGTAACAATGCCTGACATCTACAGCAAGATGTTGATTCTGCATCAGAGCGGAGGTTTGCCCACTAAGACTAAGACGGCGGTGGCCTGACTTCCCAGGCAAGGTTTAGCGGAAGAAGCAGAACAAGTCAGACAAACGTCTGACTGCCTCTATCGCTGTCTAGAAACCAGTCTTTCCCTGTGACATGCTGGTTTCAGGAACTGCTTAGGAAAGGTGACTACACTCTGGACCCAGTTATGGTGACTAGGGTAGGCCCTCTGGTTAACCTGGAGGGAGACGGGGTGGGTATTTATGCTGCCTTGAAAATGTATTCTTATGGAAGTCTGACATCTCAGTTACGCGCTCAGTCAAGTTCCCCGCTCACTGCTCGTCTTAGAGTCACCCCATCAACAATTCAGCGCCCCCCGCCCCACCAAATCACAGCTGTGCTCTACAGAGCAAGTCCCTGACTTGCTGAATCATCAATCCTATTTCCTACCAGCACGTCCCAACTCCTGACTGAGAATTATCTGATCAAAAACACCCACACATGATCATTTCTATCCTCACAGAAGAGAATATAATTTAAACAAATTTGTGGAGGGCTGAAGAACACGCCTGCCCTGGTGCACTAAAATTTTCTATCGAGCAGAGCCACCTAGTGGTAGAACAGAATATGGGTTTTTGTTCAGCTCAGTTCAGCTCAGTCGCCCAGTCTTGTCTGACTGTGTGACGCTATGGACTGCAGCACACCAGGCTTCCCTGTCCATCACCAACACCCGGAGTTTACTTAAACTCACGTCCATTGAGTCGGTGATGCCATCCAACCATCTCATTCTCTGTGGTCCCCTTCTCCTCCCGCCTTCAATCTTTCCCAGCCTCAGGGTCTTTACTACTGAGTCAGTTCTTCACATCAGGTGGCCACAGTATTGGAGTTTTAAAATTCTCATTTAATTTCTCTCCCCTGGTGGCTCAGATGGTAAAGAATCCTCCTGCAATGTGGGAGACATGAGTTTGATCCCTCGGCCAGGAAGATCCCTTGAAGGAGGGAATAGCAACCCACCGGAGAAGGCAATGGCACCCCAGTCCAGCACTCTTGCCTGGCAAATCCCATGGGCAGAGGAGCCTGGGGGGCTGCAGTCCATGGGGTCTCGAAGAGTCGGACGTGTCTGAGCAACTTCACTTTCACTTTTCACTTTCATGCATTGGAGAAGGAAATGGCAACACACTCCAGTGTTCTTGCCTGGAGAATCCCAGGGACGGGGGAGCCTGGTGGGCTGCCGCCTATGGGGTCGCACAGAGTCGGACACGACTGAAGCGACTTAGCAGCAGCAGCCAGTATTCCTACCTGGAGAATCCCAAGGAGAGAGGTTCCCCGGGGGACTACAGTCCTCGGGGTCACAAAGAGGTGGACACGACTGAGCCACTGACGCTAAGAACAATCCAACCTAAGTGGGGTCTCCTTTCTTTTGTGTGTTATATGTTCATTTTTACTCACTCTTGTTCAGTCATCCTGTTGAGATTGTCACCTCCATCTGTTTTCTTGACCAAACATCTATTCATCCAAGATAAACAAACCTACAGTTTGTTATAACCAGAAACTTTTAGGACTAAAGCAGATGCCTACTCAACAGTGTCTCTTAAGAAGGCCAAGAAAACAAGTACTAATTTATTTCTAAAGATAAAGAATCACTGAGATATTTACTTTGTACTTTTCTATTTTCCATAACTCACACTTCCATTTCTCCACAAGACACCAATGTACGCCCATGAAAATGGTCACATAAAATTTATAGGCACAGAGAAGGTGAGTGAAAGTCCTCAGCTGTGGCCTCCAACCCCCCTCCCCCACTCACATATGTGGTAGAAATAAGAAGTACCTTGGGTTGTTGTGGTTTGGTTCCTTTTCTTCCTCTAAAGTAGGTAAACATTCATAGTCGGCTAGGACAGAAGAAAACCAGGCTCATTATTAGTCACTGAAATTCTACTTTTTATCCACAAGACTCGTGCAGTTGAACATCATATCTCTCTGATCCGTTACTTGTGCAGAAATAGCCTCACCAGGGAATTTCAGAGGTTAAAAGATTAATCATGGCAAGGCTCTTGAAATGGAAAAAGCACTAATGGTGCAGATGCAAGACTTCAGCATGCCTTTGGCCTCAGTGGAAAAGGGCACAATTCATCACTGCTTGGTTGTTCAGCCGCCGAACAACCCCCCAGGGGCTCCAAAGACTAGAATCTGCACAGATCAGGGTAGACGCTGGAATAAAACAGCTTCACTGAGGTTCTGCTGAGAATGATTTCAGTCAGGAGCAAGAAGCAGGTAAAGTGGGGAACAACCGACCTTCTTAAAGCGTCAGAATTGTCTCCCGTTACATGCCTGCTGTTTTCAGGGGAGGGAAATCTGCTGGATCTATCACCAATGCGTCACAACAACTCTCTCCTTCAGTTGTCAAATGGAAATGGTTTTAGTGATTGTAGCAGGACCATGACTTGTATTGCAATTATCTCAGCCACAAAAAAGGAAATACACCAAAATATTGAGATTATCTCTGGGTGCTGCAAATTTTTTCTTCATTCTACCTTTTTTTTTTTTTTGCATTTTCCGAATTCTGCTGTGTATGTACATGACTTTATTATAAACTAAAAGCCACAAAAGGAAACTACTCTAAGGATTATCCCAGTGACTCACCCCTATCCTCAAATGCTTTACCGAGCCATTCTTCCCCAAAATTGTCCACGTTAGTTAAGTTTTCATCTTTTGGAATGTTCACCTTGATGAGCCTCTGGTACAAAAATTCCAATAATAAGTATCAGGTTTTTGAGAACTCCATTGTCGATTGTTGAATCTGATAGATCCCCAGGTTTTTTTTGTTTTTATTTTAGATAAATGTTAAAAAAAAAAAGTAGTATGATAATATAAATAGTGGATTGTATTAATTTAACATGAGCATTAAGATAATTTATTGATTTTTTAGAGAAATTAAAAATAGAAAAAAACCCAGCTGTCATCATTTTTAAGTCCAAATATAGATTTAATGAAAAGTAAGGAGCATATGGGCTTTCCTGGTGGCTCAGTCGGTGAAGAATCTGCCTGCAGTGCAGGAGACCAGGGTTCGATCCCTGGGTCTGGAAGATCCCCTGGCAAAGGAAATGGCTACGACTCCAGTATTCTTGCCTGGGAAATCCCACGGACAGAGGAGCCTGGTGGGCTACAGTGCATGGAGTTGGAAGAGTCAGACATGATTTAGCACTAAACCACCACCAGCAAGGAACATATACTACAATTACTGTCAGATATCCACTGGAAATTAACTTATAATGGGATATTCATATTACTATCTCTGCTAGCATAGTCCAATGGCACTTTCTACAATGAAGGGAGTGTTCTAGATTTGCACAGTCTAATATAATAGCCATTAGCCACAGGTGGCTGGAGTGACTAAGGTGTGAAGGTTTAAACTTTTACTTAGTTTTTAAAATGTTAAGTTAAATAGACATAGATGGCTAGTGCCTATAGCGCAAATCTATGTAAACTATATGTGACAAAGTTTTACATCTAAACACACATTAAACTTTCAGATCTCTAAATTCTATACTACTTCAGGTAATGCTGGATGCTAACCTTTTCCAGAGTTTGGTCTCAAGAGATTTCCTCACTTGAAAATAAAAACAGTCCATTTTCTTCTTGAAAAAGTCCACTTGAGTGGCAACGACTGATGCAGTAAGTAAACTATGTATAGGATGGTCAGGCCCCAGCTAACTCCTTGCATGGGAAGTAAGGTAGGTGGGCTCACAGGGTCCCACCCAGGATCCAACAGCCTAGTTATGAAGAGGGGGCAGCCTCCTCTTACCAGAGCACAGAAAAAAACCACCTTCCGTATTCCACACCACATACCGTTTCGATTCATGCTGTTCATCCACTTATCAAGCTCTTCCATTTCTATTTCCATCACAGAGGGTGTGTCTTCCTCAAAAATAGGGCTAGGGAGAGAAAGTCAAGAGCTTGTTGGAAAAACAAAAGACAAAACCAACATGCTTTGTGATGTGCTAAATTTTGTTTGAGGACAGCCTGGGCTGTTGGCTGTGAGGAAGCTGAACTTGATTCAACGTCTTATGCTCCAGGGTAATCTAGGCGTTTGCTCTATTCAAGAGCACCAAACTCTAACAGGAAAAAAAGCAAAAATGAAAATAAACCTTCGTCCATTACTGATGATGGGCTGAGAGGAAGCCCAGGAGAGCTGGCTCCCCAGAAGGTACTGAGATGAGTCTGAGGCTACTCCAGGGAGTTGCCACATTTAGCATTTTAGCCTTGCTCAGTTTCACTTCCCTGTCTTTGGGGGTTTTTGATCAGCGCTCCATGTCAGGAGGCTGATGGACGGGCCACTTTCACCACCTCGCCCTTCCATTTCCAGGCTCTCCTGCCCAGAAGAAATGGAGCCCTTGTGCTCAGAAATCCAGGGCCCTCCCTGGCTGGGGTTCAGCTCTCCTTGGGGAGGGAAGAGGCCCCAGTTAATGTAGGTAGGATTGGGGGAGGGGCCCACCTGCTCTGACCCCTGCAGAGGAGGCCAGCCCAGGGTTCAAACAGCACGGGGAGTGTGGGGGGAGGCAGAGACGCCGGTGACGGCGCCCCAGGCCACTCCTCCAGGCAGAATCCTCTCTCCCCAGGCCCTCCCGCCACCTCCATTCCTCTTCCCGCCACCTCCATTCCTCTTCCCGCCACCTCCATTCCTCTTCCTGCCCCACTCCCCACCAGGATCTTCTCACCATACAAACTCTGGGCTTCTACTAGGGTTCCCTTCCTTTAATACCAACTAAAATCTCTTCCCTGGTGATACATTTTTTAATCAGAATAAATGAACTGATGTCCTTGCAATATACCCAGGGTCAGAATACTCAGTCACCGATGCATCTGGAATTGATGGCGGTCAGAAAAGGAACAGAGGACCTTCTCCCCCCGTCAGATCCCCTGTTCTGTGGTGAGGTGTGGGGACTCCAGCACATTCTCTTGGGGTTAGGGAAGCAGGAGGGCCCTGCCAGGGCTGTCAAACCAGAACTCATGGAAATCTGGCCCTTTGATCTGCTCACCACCACCGCCCTCCTCCAACATCCTGGTCCACCCCAAAGCTGAACTGGACATGGGCTGGGGGTGGGGGGGACTTACACTTTCACGTTTTCACTTCCCAGTTCATCTAAAAGACAGTAAATATAAAAGTCATGTTACTGTTCAGTATGTGTAACAACTCTTTATTTCCACATCAGCTGAAATCTCCTCTACAAAGCAAGGAAATGACTTCCAAGAGATCACATTTTGAAAGGGGTTATAGTTAACTTCTACGTCAATCAAGGGCAGATTGCTGTTTTGAAATGAGGTCCCGTCTATGTGAAATCGTTCTTTTAGATCTAGTGATCCTCTGAGAGATTTTAAACAACGGCTCTCTCATCTCCTTGTGACACAGCAAACTGGACTCTGTGACCCTGTCCCCTTGTCACGGAGTAGGATGTGCAGCATCCATCCCAGGCTCCCCTCGGCACCCTTCTCTCACCCCTGCTCTTTGTACGGCTGTACCCCTCACAGCCTTCTGGTGTCAGTGAAACCAGCCCCCCAAGACCCAAGGACCCCTGCCAGTTGATTAATCTCTCTTCCTTTCTTGTTCCCTCTGACCTCAATCCTGGGCTAACTGAACATTAATCAGAGTCCGATGACTAAAATGGTTGTGAATATGTCATTAAAGCACAAACTCAGGTTGTCTCTCCAGGACAAGAGAAGCTCGCAGACCCCCAGCCATGGCCCACCTGGCCAGAGAATCATAAACCAGAGACATCCTGACTCCCAAAGTCATGATTAAGAAATGTCACAGTTGATGATGGATTGCCTCTTTGTTCTTCTCCTTTAAAAACACCCCAAACTCAACCACCGAGTTGGAGTGGATCGGGCTTCTCTCCTGCCCACCTTCATGGCAACCTGTAATAAACCCTTCCTTCGCTGCAGGCTCCCACTGTCAGAGCCTGGCTTCCTGTATGGCAGGCACAAGAGTCCTTTGCCCCATTACATCAGCTTTCCTCAGAGAGGCCTCCCCCGTCTCCTCTGTCTGAAATAGGGCGCATCTTTGCCAGCTCAGCTTCTCTTTGCTCCTTGATAGTGTCTGCCACAATTTGCCGTCAATCAGGTTCTCTGGTTAACTCTTCATGTCTGTCTCTCCCACTAGACCATACGTAGCTCCCAAAGGGTGGGATCATGTCTGCCTTGTTCATTGCGACATGCCCCCTTATCCAGCTTGCACTGTACCCGACAAGCACCCGATATGAACTGAATAACTGAACAGGTCTTCATCTGGATCTTCCAACTCTGGGTTTAAATTTGTGCCCAATGTTTTGGACTTAGCATCTCATAATAGTGAAACTTCCAACAAGGTTGCTGTTGGTTGCTTTAGTTGAGATGTGTCAGGTGACGGTCTGCAAAATGGCTTGGATGCGGATCAGATTCCATATGAACATGTGGCAAGAATTAGAGCCCAGTGCCCTAGTTCAGCCTCTCTTTTGCTTGGCAGGGGAATAGATGCTCCCAGAGAAACAAGGCAGTGATGGCCAGTGAGTGGACACCACAGCCCCACTGCACCTCTTATGATGTGAAAAACCACTGAGAAGCACACTGCTTTAGAGAGCCACTGAACAGTCAAATGGTCGATTCTCAGCCATCAGAGGCCTCCTTTGTCTGGTGGGCAGAGGGGAGGCCCCCAGCGAGGGAGCGCAACCAGCAGACACCTGGAACTGAGCTCCTGGCAGCCAGGAGCCACCGTAATTTCCTGTGGGTTGGCAAGCTTTAATGGAACCACTAACCCCGGGAAGCTGGGCACGGTTTCCAGTTTCACACCATCACTGCTTCCCTTTGAGGGGCTGTAGGTTGTGTCCTCCCGCTCTTGGGCAAGAATCTGAAGCTTCCTGCAGACACCGGACTCCTCTGGACACTTAGACTGGGAAAGGGAGGGATGTTCCCCTTATTTTTATATACATGCATTTTTCATCTAACATTTACAGGCTCTTTTCCTTAAAGGATTTTACTATAAATAAAGCTCCTATACAACGGAACCTCCTTCACAGGTGACCCACAAAAATGCCCCTGTTTTGTCACTACCGCCTCCCTGCTCCCCCTCTTTACCTGCTTAATAGCCCCTTACTAATTTGTTTCAGAAAAAACGGCCCCACAGCCCGACTCTCGAGGGGGTGGATTTATCTTTCTAATCTGGGTGCCTGCAGGCTTCGCTGGGAGCTGGAGCTAGACCTGCGTGCAGATGATGGAAAAGTTTAAAAACCCATTACAAAAGTGCCCCAGATGCACCGAATGCGAAGCTCCTGGAATCAGTATTGAAACAGAGCAAAAAGCCTCCTGTGGCTTCAGCTCCCCTGCTCCACGGCCATTACCCCTGTCCCGGCCGCCATGGCAACGCGAAAACATCTGGGAGGGCGCCCCGAGCAGAGCATTAAACCGGGAGGGAGACCAATTACCCGTCCCCTGCAATCAGGCCCTGCCCGCTCCACTGCACCTGGCTTGGTCTCTTTATTAACAGCCACCTACTCCCTGTGCGCCCCCGAGGCTCTCGCACAGCCCCCCACCTGCACTTGATTCCATTTTGCCTCCTACAGCCCTGCCATTCCCCGTCCTCCGTGAGGACACCTCCTCCTCCCGCAGGACGCCCCCTTGGCCCCCGGGGTCCCCTCCCGGCTACTCTCCCGGCGCAGCCGACCGGAGCAGCGCAGGGTGCGGCCGGGGCCGAGCGCAGCAGGAGACCACCTTGCTTATCTGGCTTCCGGGCTCAACGCGAGCGTCTTTCTGGAGAGTGAGCCGAGCCAGGTGTCCTGGAGCCTCAGCCTGTTTAAAGCGATGCTTTACTGCCAGCTGTTTCCCCTGCAGCAGAGAGGCGGCCCATCAAGACACCTAATAAATATCAAATCATAACAACTGCAGACCTAGTGCCTGCGAGCCTGGGGAGAAGGGCCATTCTACTTCGAGTCACTCCATAAGGCTTCCCTTTTCCTGGACACAGAACAGGCAGGGCCAAAGAAAAAAGGGTAATTCCCCTGGAGGTGAAGTATTCTTTCCAAAATTGCTGGCCAAAGGCTCCCCAGCTGTCAAATTTCAAGACATTTCTTGGTGTGGAAGAATACATCAGGTTGTAGTCTACTCCTAAGCACAGGACACCCTCTCTGACCTGCCACAAAAGGTTCCTTTGAGAACTTTCCAAGCAACATGCTGGTCTGACCCAGGATGACAGTTTTATTTTTCCTGGAAAGATAAATACAAAATATATTTAAACCAAATTCTGTTCATTTAAAGTCTCCTTTTACTGCCTTGTATTATAACGTCAAATATGAATGGGTGGATCTCGGTGGGCAATGTTTGTGAATTTTTTTAGCTGTCTGAAGAGAGATTCATCGTTAACCATCTGTATCTATATTAAAGGAATGGTGAGTAAAAGAAGATATTCAAATGCAGCTCTCTTGACCTAGGACTTTGGTGATAAGCAACTGCTTTGAAATTCTAAGTTTTCCGTTTGTGTTTTCTTGAGGTGAGGCACATGTAAAGTAAAAACACTGTACCAATTTGTGTTAAGAATAATGTGCAAATTTACTTTTACCTCTGAGAATGTGTTCTCTAAAAAAAGTTCTCACTTTCTTTCATCAGGTCATCTCTGCAATACACATTTATCGAGTAGCTAGTAATGTGTTGGGCAAGGCACTCTGGGAGATAAAGGGGTAAAAATAATTAGCTTCCACTTACAATATACCGGGTACCGTTTTTTCTAAGTGCTTTACATAAATGAATCCACTTAATTCTCCCAACAACTCTATGAGGTAGTACTGAGTTTTGCCCATTTACCAGATGAGGAAACTGAACCAGAGGTTATGAAACTAGGAAAGAGAAAAGCCAGTTAAGCAGAGTATTCCAGAATCTGTCCCTATAACCTTCCTGCCACACTACTCCACAAGATGAATAAGACAAGTTCCTGGTTCTTTTGGACCTTAAAGAGAACATCACCAACTAAGAAAGAGAGACCCAAAAAAAGGCAAGTCACCAGCTGATGACAGTATTCACGACTGTGCAAAGTAAGTGTGAACACAGTCAAGAGGTGGTGATTAATTTTGCCTGGGGTCTGAGTACTCAACTCTTCATAAAAACCTTAGAACTGCGCATTGTAGAATGGGGTGGCAGTCTGCCAAGCAGCCAAGAAGGAAATTCCAGACAGAAGACACAGCATCAACCAGGTACGGAGGCCTTAGGGAAGGGAGCGGCACAAACCCGTGGACCCTGTCCAAGGTTAGTGCTCACTTGTGAACGGCTTTTGAATCTTGAGCGTCTCGAAATGAAGTTCAGTGAAAAATCCCTTTCTGGATTCAGTGCCTTAGAGGATGACCATTTGACTAGTCAACCCCAAACTGCCCCGACACCAGGATTCTGTTAGCTAAGACCAGCTGTAGCCTGCGGTTTGGGCAGGAAATTCTACTTTCCCTACTTCATTTTTTGTTTTTGTTTTTATTTGGCTGTGCTGGGTCTTAGTTACAGCATGGGGCTCTAATTCCCTGACCAGGGATCGAACCAGGGCCCTGTGCATTGGGAGCATGGAGTCTTAGCCACTGGACCACCTGGGAGGTCCTACTTTCCTTAATTTGAAAAAAAAAAGATCCAGGCATCTCTGTTTGCTTTTTCTTTTTCTCTGGCTTACAAAAGAGCTCCCACATGATCACTGTTATTAGGTCACTCTGAAATTGCAAGCAGTGGAAAAATGTGTATTTCCTACTTTCTTGGAATCTATTACATCCGTCCTTGCCACGAATGATAATGCACTTCAGTGCTTCCTTCCCAGTTCACGTTTGCCCTACCTGTTGGCATAATGGAAAATGACCATTTACAGCTCTGTGAGAGCTTAAAGCTTCTCCTGGTACAAGGATGGTGTAGGGACCTGCAGGCCTAAGGCATGCCCTCAAAGACAGGGGACCCCTGTTAGTGGATGTGAAAGACAAAAAGTGAGTTTTGTATGCACATATAAATATACATCTTATCACCCTTGAGTGATTTTGGAAAGGTCTAAAGGCTTCAGCTTGAAAATTTAATTGGAGTCATTTTTAGCAACATAAGCCAGAAGAACCCAAGTTGGCTTTGGACCTAGAACCATCCCCAAACCTTGTATTTGAAAATCCTGGCATTGGAAGTGAATCTTCTCAGAGTGTATCACTGACCCAGGGAATGATCTATCAGATTGGTTTACTACTGATGGTTTACTATTTACTATTGGTTTACTATTTACATCTTTAGCCGATTAGGAATTTCACTTTAAAAGTTAGTATAGGTTAAATAGGACTAAGAAGCATGCTTTACCCAGGCCTTTTCAAGATCAGATGGGTGTGTGGCATGGTGGAGACAACAGTGCCTGTGGCAAGACACAGACGAAAGAATCCTCCTCTCACGGTGATGGCTCAAGGGTGCCCGCCTGGCCGCCAGGCCCCCAGCCAAACCCACTGCTGCACCAGCCTGACCGTCTCCTCCAAAGGTCAGAAAGCGTCACACTGACCAGTTCAGCTCAGTCGCTCAGTCGTGTCTGACTCTTTGCAGCCCCATGGACTGCAACAGGCCAGGCTTCCCTGCCCATCATGAACTCCTGGAGTTTACTCAAAGTCATGTCCATCGAATCAGTAATGCCATACAACCATCTCATCCTCTGTCGTCCCCTTCTCCCTCTGCCTTCAATCTTGCCCAGCATCAGGGTCTTTTCAAATGAGTCAGTTCTTCGCATCAGGTAGCCAAAGTATTAAAGTTTCAGCTTCAGCATAAGTCCTTCCAATGAACACCCAGGACTGATTTCCTTTAGGATGGACTGGTTGGATCTCCTCGCAGTCCAAGGGACTCTCAAGAGTCTTCTCCAACACCACAGTTCAAAAGCATCAATTCTTCCATGCTCGGCTTTCTTTATAGTCCCATTCTCACATCCATACATGACCACTGGAAAAACCAAAGCTTTGGCTACATGGACCTTTGCTGGCAAAGTAATGTCTCTGCTTTTTAATATGCTGTCTAGGTTAGTCATAGCTTGTCTTCCAAGGAGCAAGTGTCTTTTAATTTCATGGCTGCAGTCACCATGTGATTATGGAGTCCCCCAAAAATAAAGTCTGTCACTGTTTCCACTGTTTCCCCATCTATTTCCCATGAAGTGATATGGGACCGGATGCCATGATCTTCGTTTTCTGAATGTTGAGCTTTAAGCCAACTTGTTCACTCTCCTCTTTCACTTTCATCAAGAGGCTTTTTAGTTCCGCCTCACTTTCTGCCATAAGGGTGGTGTCATCAGCATATCTGAGGTTATTGATATTTCTCCCAGCAATCTTGATTCCAGCTTGTGCTTCATGCAGCCCAGCATTTCTCATGATGTACTCTGCATTTAAGTTAAATAAGCTGGGTGACAATATACAGCCTTGATGTACTCCTTTCCCGATTTGGAACCAGTCTGTTGTTCCATGTCCATTCTAACTGTTGCTTCCTGACCTGCATACAGGTTTCTCAAGAGGCAGGTCAGGTGGTCTGGTATTTCCATCTCTTTCAGAATTTTCCACAGTTTGTCATGATCCACACAGTCAAAGGCTTTGGCATAGTCAACAAAGCAGAAATAAAAGTTTTTCTGGGATTCTCGGTTTTTTGATGATCCAACAGATTTTGGCAATTTGACCTCTGATTCCTCTGTCTTTTCTAAATCCTGCTTGAATATCTGGAAGTTCACAGTTCATTTACTGTTGAAGCCTGGCTTGGAGAATTTTGAGCATTACTTTGCTAGTGTGTGAGATGAGTGCAATTGTGTGGTAGTTTGAGCATTCTTTGACATTGCCTTTCTTTGGGATTGGAATGAAAATTGACCTTTTCCAGTCCTGTGGCCACTGCTGAGTTTTCTAAATTTGCTGGCATACTGAGTGCAGCACTTTCACAGCATCATCTTTCAGGATTTGAAATAGCTCAACTAGCTCACCTCCACTAGCTTTGTTCGTAGTGATGCTTCTTAAGGCCCACTTGACTTCACATTCCAGGATGTCTGGCTCTAGGTGAGTAATCACACCATTGTGATTATCTTGGTCGTGAAGCTCTTTTTTGTACAGTTCTTCTGTGTCTTCTTGCCACCTCTTCTTAATATCTTCTGCTTCTGTTAGGTCCATACCATTTCTGTCCTTTATTGTGCCCTTATTTGCATGGAATGTTCCCTAGGTATCTCTAATTTTCTTGAAGAGATCTCTAGTCTTTCCCATTCTATTGTTTTCCTCTATTTCTTTGCCCTGATCACTGAGGAAGGCTTTCTTATCTCTCCTTGCTATTCTTTGGAACTCTGCATTTAAATGGGTATATCTTTCCATTTCTCCTTTGCTTTTCACTTCTCTTCTTTTCTCAGCTATTTGTAAGGCCTCCTAGACAGCCATTTTGCTTTTTTGCATTTCTTTTTCTTGGGGATGGTCTTGATCCCTGTCTTCTGTACAATGTCATGAATCTGTCCATAGTTCTTCAGGCATTCTATCAGATCTAGTCCCTTAAGTCTATTTCTCACCTCCACTGTATAATCATAAGGGATTTGATTTAGGTCATACCTGAATGGGCTAGTGGTTTTCCCTACTTTCTTCAATTTAAGTCTGAATTTTGCAGTAAGGAGTTCATGATCTGAGCCACAGTCAGCTCCTAGTCTTGTTTTTGCTGACTGTATAGAGCTTTTCCATCTTTGGCTGCAAAGAATATAATCAATCTGATTTTGGTGTTGAACATCTGGTGATATCCATGTGTAGAGTTTTTTCTTGTGTTGTTGGAAGGGGGTGTTTGCTATGACCAGTGCATTCTCTTGACAAAACTCTATTAGCCTTTGCCTACTTCATTCTGTACTCCAAGGCCAAATTTGCCTGTTACTCCAGGTGTTTCTTGACTTCTTACTTTTACATTCCAGTCCCCTAGAATGAAAAGGACATCTTTTTTGGGTGTTAGTTCTAGAAGGTCTTGTAGGTCTTCACAGAACCGTTCCACTTCAGCATTACTGGTTGGGGCATAGACTTGGATTACCATGATATTGAATGGTTTGCCTTGGAAATGAACAGAGATCATTCTGTTGTTTTTGAAATTGCATCCAAGTACTGCATTTCGGACTCTTGTTATCTGTGATGGCTACTCCATTTCTTCTAAGGGATTTTTGCCCACAGTAGTAAAAATAATGGTCATCTGAGTTAAATTCACCCATTCCAGTCCATTTTAGTTCGCTGATTCCTAAAACATCAACGTTCACTCTAGCCATCTCCTGTTTGACCACTTCCAATTTACCTTGATTCATGACCTAACATTCCAGGTTCCTATGCAATATTGCTCCTTACAGCATCAGACTTCGCTTCTATCACCAGTCACATCCACAGCTGGGTACACTGACCAACACTGGCCCAAATTACACAAGGCCCTCATCCAGGTTAGATACAGAGATGGAAGCTGTGTATTTCAGTTTTAAGTTTAGGCTGAAGGCATTCTCTCTTTCTTTTTTTAAATAGAAAGGTATATGACATTTCTAAATTCTGGAAAATGTCACCGAAACAAGTCATCACTCATTATTTTATGTAGTTGTTTCACTTAAAAACATCTCAGTTTCTTTTCCCACCCCATCCCATCTCCAGGCAGGTGTTAGAATAATACTCACGTGTCTGTAAAACACTCTGAGATCCTTGGCTAGAGGGCTCTGCATGGAAGCAGAAAGTATTGTGTTTTATCAATTATTCATGAACACATGGAGCAGTTGTCTAGAAATGAGAACAGGCAAAATATTTACCTTGTTTATTCCTTTTTCTTTTATGGTATATTATAAGGAGTATCGCTGATAGAAGCAGGAGAGACAGTAAAGTCACTGGGATCAACACCATTAATATAAACTCTAACTGGTCTGTGTCTTCGTCAATAAGGGTAGAATTTATACTGGTGATGTAAGGTTCTGTGGTCACTGAAGCAAGTGTGCTTAGAGCCTCTGACTCTTCATCCAGGCCTCCTGTGCCTGGAGGCACGTCTCCTGACAGTTCTGTGTCCTCCTCTCCTGTGGGAACACATACAAAATTCAGACTGTCATGGAGACAAAGCTAGTACGGTATGTTTTCAACGATCTGAAACTTACCCTCCATGCATCCAGCGAGAAACTTGATCCACTGGATTCGGTCTTCCAGTTCAGCATGACACAGAGTATTGACTGAACATAAATGGAGCTCAAGCTGGGAGTACATTCAGTGTGGAATCAGAACCCAGAGAGAAACCTCCCACAAAGGCAGGCAGTTCAGATGCGCTTCAGCAAAGGGCACTGAGAAGCTTGGCGGTGTCTAGCACAATATTCCAGGATATCCTATAGGGTACCCTAATAATATTTCTGAATAACTCTAAATTCCAGCTTTCTGAGAGTTAAGCGCTCACCACATAACACTTTAGGTAAAGGGAACGGACTGTAAGGTTTCCTACCAATGGAAATGAATTTTTTCAAATCGGGGTGACTGGTCAAATGTCAGTGTGAGGCCTCAGTTCTGCAGGGAACTGAGTCTGCCTCTGAAATGATCTCACAGAAACCCTGAAATGATCTAGATAAAAATACAATGCGTGGGGGTTTCATTGGTGGCTCATGGGTTGAGAATCCCCCCACCAGTGCAGGAGACACGGGTTCGATCCCTGATCCAGGAAGTCTCTCCCATGCCAAGGAGCAACTGAGCCCATGCACCACAACTCCTGGGCCTGTACTCTAAGCTGGTGGCACCACTGTGGAGCCCACCCCCACAGCTACTGATGCCCTCGGGCCCTACAGCCTGTGCGCCCCACAGAGAAGCCGCTGCAATGAGAAACCTGTGCTCCGCAGCTAGAGAGTGTAGTCCCTGCCCTCCGCAGCTAGAGAAAGCCCTTGCAGGAGCAAAGACCCAACACGGACAAAAATAAACAAACAAATGTTTTTAAAAATACCATGTGTATTTTTCTTGTAAAGTGAAATTCTCAAGGGGATGTTCCCTTAGAAACTAAGGAAACTGCACCAACATTTAAATTTACTGCCTAATATGACTCTTTAGAACCCGCCCTATTAATAGGTTTATTCTGTTGGGACTTTGGATTGAAAACCATCCTTTGGTTCATCACAGGACAGGAAAGGACTAGTAGCTAGGGGATTATTTGAAAAAATCCTTCCTCGCCTGGCTCGGTCGTGACTGTGGTCGGCTTTCCCCCGCATCGGTGGTACTACAGCGTTGCCTGTCATTCAGGTGGGACCCACTGTGAAAAGGAGCATATTAGCTGAGGCTGCAACATTGAGATAATTTATATGAAAGTTCCTCCTAAGGTGAAAGGCACTCTTCCAAAGAAGATGTCCACTGCCTGAAGCCACGCTCAGTACTGCAGGTTAGGCCACCTCCCAGAGAATGACCAACTGGCCACAGCATGGCCAGCTTAGGCCTTACCTCTCCACATGTCTACATGACAGTCATTTAAAAAAATATTTGTTTGATCACAGTCTAATTTTTCAGTTATATAAACACTTCAATTTCCCCAAGACCAGGGGATCCACTTAGTAATCATATCAGTCAATGCCACCCCAAACAATCAGAATCAATTACAAATTGCTAAGTAACTGGTATTCCTCATGTGTATACACCAAAAGCAGGGCTCAAAAAATATCTACCATTTATTGACTTCTGCCTTCAGGGTTAATGTAGACCTCGTTCTACATTTATGTCTTTGAAATAAGGTAAGTCAATAATGTATTTGTTAAAAAATTTGACATATCACCCTGCTCTTAGAACTAGTGAATCAAGCATCATTCTTCACTGGTAACCTAGGCCAGCAAGACGGTATGCCGCGAGGGGAGTGGTGGGCCACAGGGACAGTGGCACATATATGCCTGTGGCTGGTGACCACAGCCCCACTCCTTGCGGTCAGCGCTGAGGACCTTCCCCCAGTGCCCAGACCTCCTCTGTATTTGTTTATTTCCTTCTGCCCCTGGTATTGCTACTACTTCACACCAACTTTTACAAACAATTTACTGAAAGCCAAGTCTTGTGCTCTGCCTTGTGCCCGGATTATCTCATTTTGTTCCCATCATTTTTTCAGATAGCAGCTGGGGCAGGGAGGTTACACAACCAGCCCACACCCACAAAGTTATCGTGGAGGAGCGAAGATTCAAAGCCCGGAGGGCTGAGAGAAGAATGTGAGCTTGGAACCTCACATGGTACTTTCCTTCCCACCAGGCAGGGATGGAATGATTACAAATGATGAAGTGGTGACCAAGAGAGGGAGCCTCACGTTCTTGCTCCTCAGCCCACAAGAAGGCAGGTTTCTGGCACAGAGGGAGGCGAGGGCTCTCGCTGGGCTCCTGGGGCCAGGCGGCTGTGAGCAGAACTGCCCAGAAGGGCAGGATCCTTCCAGCCTCTCCACGGAAGGCGGACAAGTTCCCAGTAGAACATTCAGCACTCTGAGTCACATCTGACCTGTTGCCCCAGAAAAGGAGAATTGGAAAAGAAATAAGCGAGCAAGAATAACGAGGGTGTTGGACAATCAGTCATGGAAGAGAAATGGAGAAACTCACGATGGTCCTGGGTTGTGCACATTTCTTTCTTAGCACAAGTGACAAGGCTAGTGACAAGTGGCTCTTAGTGGCATTCTGGGGTGAAATTTCCCCCCAGTACCCCTTACATACACTCTAACACGTTTTCCATTTAACCATCATTTACTCTCTCTGATTCTTTAGCTATTATTTAAATAAATGAGTCAAGCGTTCTCTGTGTATGCTTTTTCTTTACCCTGCAAGTCTTCATCTTCACACACTCCTGTGACAACCTTCCTCATACCCTTCCCTCCCCAAACAATACTGTGATAGCTGCAAATAATAAATAACAGTCATTTATTAGATGTTGATAGAGTATGCTGGTACCAGGATAAATATGCACCATCTGACAATCTCCCCAAGTTCATTGTTCACAATAAAAACAAAGAAACAGTCTCAAATGTTTCCCCCAATAGCATAACCCTGATATTTATGCTGGCAGTTCTACTGATACACAGAATTTTTTAAAAAACTGTTATTGAAGTACAAAGAATAGCAAGGAGAGATAAGAAAGCCTTCTCAGTGATCAATGCAAAGAAACAGAGGAAAACAATAGAATGGGAAATATTAGAGATCTCTTCAAGAAAGTTAGAGATACCAAGGGAACATTTCATGCAAGATGGGCTCGATAAAGGACAGAAATGGTATGGACCTAACAGAAGCAGAAGATATTAAGAAGAGGTGGCAAGAATACACAGAGGAACTATACAAAAACTATCTAAGTCCCAGATAACCACAATAGTGTGATCACTCACCTAGAGCCAGACATCCTGGAATGTGAAGTCAAGTGGGCCTTAGAAAGCATCACTACAAACAAAGCTAGTGGAGGTGATGGCATTCCAGTTGAGCTATTTCAAATCTTGAAAGATGATGCTGTGAAAGTGCTGCACTCAATATGCCAGCAAATTTGGAAAACTCAGCAGTGGCCACAGGACTGGAAAAGGTCAGTTTACATTCCAATCCCAAAGAAAGGCAATGCCAAAGAATACTGCCCAATTGCACTCATCTCACACGCTAGGAAAGTAATGCTCAAAATTCTCCAAGCCAGGCTTCATCAGTATGTGAACTGTGTTCAAGCTGGATTTAGGCAGAGAAGTCAGAAATCAAACTGACACTGGATCATCGATAAAGTCAGAGTGTTCCAGAAAAACATCTATTTCTGCTTTATTGACTACATCAAAGTCTTTGACTGTGTGGATCATGACAAACTGTGGAAAATTCTTAAAGAGATGGGAATACCATATCATCTGACCTGCCCCTAAGAAACCTGTATGCAGGTCAACAAGCAACAGTTAGAACTGGACATGGAACAACAGACTGGTTCCAAATCGGGAAAGGAGTACATCAAGGCTGTGTATTGTCACCCTGCTTATTTAACTTCTATGCAGAGTACATCATGAGAAATGCTGGACTGGAAGAAGCACAAGCTGGAATCAAGATTGCTGGGAGAAATATCAATAACCTCACATATGCAGATGACACCACCCTTATGGCAGAAAGTGAAGAGGAACTAAAGAGCCTCTTGATGAAAGTGAAAGAGGAGAGTGAAAAAGTTGGCTTAAAGCTCAACATTCAGAAAACGAAGATCATGGCATCCGGTCCCATCACTTCATGGGAAGTAGATGGGGAAACAGTGGAAAGTGGCTGACTTTATTTTGGGGGGCTCTAAAATTAATGCAGATGGTGACTGCAGCCATGAAATTAAGACACTTGCTCCTTGGAAGAAAAGTTATGACTAACCTAGACAGCGTATTAAAAAGCAGAGACATTACTTTGCCAACAAGGTCCATCTAGTCAAAGCTATGGTTTTTCCAGTGGTCATGTATGGATGTAAGAGTTGGACTATAAAGAAAGCTGAGCGCAGAAGAATTGATGCTTTTGAAGTGTGGTGTTGGAGAAGACTCTTGAGAGTCCCTTGGACTGCAAGAAGATCCAACCAGTCCTGAATATTCATTGGAAGGACAGATGTTGAAGCTGAAATTTAATACTTTGGCTACCTGATGCGAAGAACTGACTCATTTGAAAAGACCTTAATCCTGGGCAAGATTGAAGGCAGGAGGAGAAGGGGACGAAAGAGGATGAGATGGTTGGATGGCATCACTGACTCAATGGACATGAGTTTGAGTAAACTCCAGGAGTTGGTGATGGGCAGGGAGGCCTGGCCTGCTGCAGTCCATGGGGTCACAAAAAGTCACACACGACTGAGTGCCTGAACTGCACTGAACAGTGGATTTACAGTGTTGCGTTGATGTCTGCTATACAGCAGAGTGACTCAATTATACACACATATAGTCTTTTCCATTATCGCTTATCACTGGATATCCAGTGTAGCGGGACCTTATTGCTTACCCACTCTACCTATAATGGTTTGCGTCTGTTGATCCCACAGTCCAGGTCTCCCTCCCTCCCCTTCTCCCCTTGGCAGCCCTCAGCCTGTGCCCTGTGGCTGTGTGTCTATGTCTCTTTGTGCGTAAGTGATGTGTGTCATGGTTTAGATTCCATGCGGAAGTGACATTATAAAATATTTGTCTTCCTCTTTCTGATTTATTTCACATAAGGCAATAGATAATCTTCATTATGGATTCACCTATGCTGCTGAAAGTGGCATCTGCTTCTTTTTCGTGCCTGAGTGATAGTCCGTGCCTTCTTTATCCATTCATCAGGGATGGGCATCGAGGCTGTCTCCACGTCTTGGTCACTGTAAACCGTACGTCTGTGAACACAGGGGTGCAGGTGGCCCACAGGGCTGTGAAGCTGCCCTCCTTGAGCGTGTGTGCCAGTGACAGCGGGGGTCTACTCACTTAGCAATTATGGGAATTTGGTAAATCCCCTTAATGGCTAAATGTTCTAATCTGTACTCTAAGGATTGGCTAAATGTTCCAGGCTAGTCTCTGTCTCCTCAAGGTCCCCTCTAGTTCCACATCTCTGTGTTGATTCGGAAGTGCTGATCTTGTCTTCAGTTTGACTTTTTGCCAGGCATTGCAAACACAGCGCCAAGTTCAGAGGACACTTCACGACACCCTTTCCTCAGCCGCTCAGTTATCCCCAGAGGTAACCACGCTTCCCTGTCGCCTTCCAGAAAACTCTCTGCATATATCATTTCCTGTTTCCTTTTTTAACACAAATGGTAGCAAAATGTATATAGTATGCTGCCCCTTGTGTTTTTTTCCTACTTAAAATTAGATTTTGAGGATTATTCCATGTCTGTATATAGAGAGTTGCCTTTTCCTCCCATTATTTGGCTGTATCGCCATCTATTCCTGTTGACGGGGACTTGGGTCCTTTCTTTGTGTTTGGAAGTCTGTGTTTCCCGTGGCCACAGTCGCGCCAGCACACCTGTCCGTTTGCTCGTGTGCAGCGTCATCTCGAGTGGGGAGAGGGCGAGCGTGCAGCGCCAAACTACTCTTGGGGGTCTGCCCTAACATCTACTCCACAACACCAGCCTGGTGCCCACACAGTGAGGACTGGCAGAAACTACGCTGGGGAAGGGCTGGTACCCAGGGCATCTCTGATGGAAAAGCTGAAAGCAGTGGGGATCAGCCCAAGAGTTTGTGCCAAGAGCATCAAATGTCCTCAAAGGCAGAGCTGAAAACTGGGGCAGGCCACGTATCAAGCCCCTAGCCAGGAGTAAGTCACACGGGGGACAGAGTGGACACCAGAGAGGATCCCAAGGCCACAAGCGCAGGGCGGGAGTGGAGCCAAGGAGGGCAGGTCGGGAATTTCCCCTAAGCATGACAGCGGTTCCCCCCATGACCTGTGTGGGCTGAGAGCAACTCTTAACCCAGCGGATCACTGTGTGGCCCAGACAGCCCCTGCACCTTGCCTTTTCTAGGAAACACCAGGTCAGGCCCATAACCGTCAGTGGTGAGTTCCTGTGGGAGCCATCCTACCATCCCATGCTTCTTGGGTAAAAGTACATTTTAGAAACCCAGAGGTCCACCTCCACTATGGACGAACCTACCCTCTTTCCAGAAGTGAGTCTGCAGCACGTCACCTGCGTAAAGTACAGGGGTGGCTCCTGTGCTGAGTGCCGACTGGATGGATGTCTTCTTGCATCGTGGGGCCTGGAAAGAGCCTCTTTCTCCTCCAGTTCTACCTTTCCTAAAAGGCCCCAGAGGGGGCCAGCAGCCCAGCCCACCCCACAGTGATCACATGAAGGGTAGAGGCATCCCAGTCGCAAAGACGCTGTGTGTCCCACAGGGGGCCTCCTTCACACCGGCCTTGGAAGGTGGCTATTCATCCTCCACCCAGTCTGTTTTCCCACTCTAGACTGAAGTGTTCTCTGTTCCCCAGGAGACTCATCTGTCCAGTAAAACTTCTCTATTTTATTGTTGTCTTTCTATCTACAAGAGGACATATTTCAGAAAAGAGGGGTGTGGCCTGGGGGTGGGGGCAGAGTGTAAAACTGAAGAAGCTGCAGAAAAAAAAAGAGAGAGGTTCAAGCCTGAGAAGGAATAGAGGCAACCACCAGCAAAGTGCAGAAGATAAGAAAGCAGAAGAAAGAACTGGACTTGCTGTTGAAACCAGAAGGGCTGTGGGCAGGGCTGTGGGTGTGACCTTGAACCTGGCCAGTGCTGAGGGCGGGAGGAGGGGGGGGTTGGTACTCAGCGCGGGTCTGCTAGGACTCTCCTCTTCCAGGGGCCTCGGTCGTGTTCTCTCCTGTGACCCCCATGCAAAGTCTCCCCAGGGCGATCTTTTCACCATCTCTCTCTCTGCTCACAAAACAGAGCATTAACAGAAGATGATGGGACTGGTCATTCGAGCAATGAAATTAAGCTGCAATATTCGTTTTACTTTTAATCCTAAAATTACCAGGTAACTGGACAGTGCACAGAGTCACAAAAGACTGTTGACAATATCCATACAAACACAGCTGGGATGTGCGTCTCAGACATCTGGCGAGGACCCTGGGAGGGATCCCCATTCGTGGGCAAAGGAGGGAAATGCCCGAGGTGAGCCTGGGAGCTCAGCAACCAAGCAGGCACCTCGCCCCCCTTGTTACCGCCCCACACCTCGTCCCCAAGTGGAAGTGACTCTGCTTCCTGGTGAAGCAAACTCGCTAACTTCTCTTTTAGAAAGTGGAACAAATGCACAATCAAGCTCTCCTTTTTAAAGTTTAAACAAAAGTGTTATATAGCAACTGAAAGGTTGCTACACTTGTATTACAATGTAAAATATAACACTGGCTAGAGAATATTATTAAACTCAGAATTTCAGGAAGCATACTGGACCTCAGTCAGATGCCCCGTTCTTTCACTTACGTTGATTCCAACACACAGATGGTTGAAACCATCTTATAATTCAGGTAGTGAAATGAAACGCACACACACACAGCAGGTATCAGGTAGTCAAATGTTGTCCTGCTCGGTGGAGAAACTTGCTTTAGGCTTTCAGGATGCTCAAGAAACCAAGCCCTAGCAGCCTACCCACTTTTCATTAACCCTGTACCTCTGTCTACAGAAAAGAGCCAGATTCGTAGGAAGGCAGGGTCAAACCGAACTGACACGTCCTCCAGCTTCTCAGCCTCGGTGGAGTATGAGAGTCACCTGGGGACCTTTCAGCCCAGCCCAAATCATTACATCCAAATACCTGTGCTATTCATTCTGAACCCAGGTCTCAGTACCCTCTACAGACTCCAGTGTGCAGCCAAGCTTGAGGACCAGGGCTCCAAACCCTGTCCACTCCCAACCTTCCCCAGCCTACCCCCTTTTCTCTATGTTCCTTCTTGGTGAACTGGCGGAGAATCGGGGTAGGGAGTGGATTCCCAGCTCCCAGCAGCTGGCCACTGTGTCATAAGAACACGATCGTTTAAAAAGCATCACTGGAGCCTTGACCCTCTGAGAGCCTCTGGCCTGGATATACTAGAGAGAGTTGTGACAATCATGCCTTACTATGTGACTAAGAGGCATTAACAAGAGAGATCATGCTGGAGCTTAAAACCTCACCTCAAGCAACAGTAACCGCCGGACTACCCACCCAGCAGTCCACCTACATTAGTGTGAACCAGAATCAGTAGGAGGCCCCCCGCCCAGCAGACACGGCTAGACACTGTCCCCAGAGCTTCTGATTCAGCAGGTCTGGGATGGCACCAGGAACCTTCGCCTCTAATAAAACGCTGAAGCTGCTGGTCTGGAGGCCATAGCTTGAGAACCAGGGGTTTGAGCGGCGCAGACAAGCTCACGGGGTTGCGTTTAGCTGCCAGTCACACCCACAGCTGCTCACGGCGCGCACTGCACACTGCCAGCGCCTGGTGCTGTTTAAGGTGCACTCAGAACCGGCTCCTGAGGACAGCCGAGGTCGTGACCTGGGCAACGGTATCTTATTAAAGCTCCCTGGGTGAGTCCATTAAGTATTTATGCTGGGTTGAAAATTATTCAGTTAAATCATAATTCAATTAACTTTAATTTGCTGTTATTCATGAAGACAGTCTATTTCCTTCAAAGATGACTGGAGAACCCTACAGAGAAAGACGTGTTTGGGAGCAAAATTAATAAGGTGTTTTCTGGCATTGAAATTGGAAGGAAAGAATAAAACTGACACTACTTGCAGATCACATGATACTTTATATAAAAACCCTAAAGCCTCCAGCTCCAAACTATTAGAACTAATAAATTAATTCAGCAAAGTTTCAGGATACAAGATGAACATACAGAAAACTGTTGTATTTCTATACATTAATAATGAACTATCAGAAAGTTTTTTAAAATCCTGTTTAAAATTGCATCAGAAAGAATGAAATACCTTGGAATAAACTTAACCAGGGAGGTGAAAGACCTATACACTGAAAACTATAAAACACTGATGAAAAAAATTGAAGATGATACAAAAAAATGGAAAGATATCCCATAGTCTTGGATTGGAAGAATTAATACTATTAAAATGGCCATACTACCCAAAATAATCTACAGGTTTAATGCAATTCCTATCAAAATACCCATGACATTTTTCACAGAACTAGAACAATTAATCCTACAATTCATATGGAACCATAAAAGACCCAGAATCATGAAAGAAATCCTGAAGATAAAGAACAAAGCTGGAAGCAAACCCTCCCAGATTTCAGAATACACCACAATATATTTTTAGATCTGTCTCCTAAGGCAAAAGAAATAAAAATAAACAAATAGGACCTAATTACTGAAAAGTTTTTGCACACCAAAGGAAACCACCTACAAAACAAAAAGACAATCTACAGAATGTGCAAAAATATTTGCAAATGATATGACTGACAAGATTAATATCCAAAATATATAAACAGCTCACACAACTCAGTATCAAAAAAACAAATAACCCAATCAGAAAATGGGCAGTGGACGTGAAGATATTTTTCCACAGAAGACATACAATGACCAACAGGCACAAGAAAAGATGCTCAGTGTCACTAACTAGCTAATCAAAATCACAATGAAATATTACCTCACACCTGTCAGTATGGCCATCATCAAAAAGTCTACAAATAACAAATGTTGACAAGGGTGTGGAGAAAAGGGAACCCTCCTACACTGTTGGTGGGAACGTACATTGATGCACCCACTGTGGGAAACAATATGAAATGTTCTCAAAAAACTAAAAATAGAACTACCGTGTGATCCAGCAATCCTACTCCTGGGTATATATTCAGAAAATAGTAATTTAAAAAGATGCATGTATCCCAATCTTCACCGCAGCACTATTTACAACAGCCAAGATATGGAAGCAATCCAGGTGTCCATCAACAGACGAGCAGGTGAAGAAGATGTAGTACATATAGACAGTGGGGTGCCACTCAGCCATGAAAGAATGAAATTCTGCCTTCTGTGGCGGCCTGGATGGGCCAAGAGAATATGATGCTTAGTGAAATAAGTCAGACAGAGAATGCTGTATGATACCGCTTATACGTGGAATCTAAACAGAAATAGATTTACAGGTGCAGAAAGCAAACTAGTGGTTACAGGTGAGGAGAGAAAAGTGGGGAGGGACAAATTAGAGATATGGGGTTAATAGATAAGCAGTACAGATATATTGTACAACACAGGGAATTATAGTGAAGAAAGGGAAAGTGGCTCAGTCATGTCCAACTCTTTGCAACCCTATGGACTATACAGTCCATGGAATTCTCCAGGCCAGAATACTGGAGTGGGTAGCCTTTCTCTTCTTCTCCAGGGGATCTTCCCAACCCAGAGATCAAACCCAAGTCTCCAGCAGCAGGCAGATCCTTTGCCAGCTGAGCCACAGGGAAAGCCAAGAATACTGGAGTGGGTAGCCTATCCCTTCTCCATCGGATCTTCCTAACCCAGCAATCCAACTGGGGTCTCCTGAATTGCAGGCGGATTCTTTACCAACTGAGCTATCAGGGAAGCCCATTATCTTGCAATAACTTGGAGTATAATCTATAAAAATAATGAACCATTATGCTGTACACCTGAAACTAACATAACAATGTAAATTGACTACACCTTAACAATAAAAATACCTGTGTATGTACTTGTCAAAGAGTCTGTCTCTTCAGCTCTGGTATCTTTTTTTTTAATCAGTTGTTCAGCATCTGTGACATCTGACTGTGATGTGGTCGGGGCAAAATGGGAATAAAACAGGAACAAACATTACCAGATACCCCAGGCCCCACCCGGGCTGTGGGGGAGGATGGCTGTGCTGATGCTGGGGTTACTGATGCCAAGTGGACAGACCATATCCTTGATGTCGGGGCTCTGGCATGGACCAGAGGCTGCCCTGGGACACCATCCCATTGGGAACATGGGGCACGATCTCAAGGGCAAGTCCCTTCTTTAGTTCACTTGGTTTTGAAATAGTACTCTGAACTGTTTATTATCTAAAGTGATTTCTCCCCTGTACCTGTTTGCTTATCGGCTGTCTCCTCCACCGTTCTGCCCCCCATCTCTCTACAGCACACTCCCTGTCTGCCGGGTGGCTGCCATTCACTGAACAGCTGTTCAGGAGAAAGGCCGGATAAGTCGGAGGCAAAGTGCTAGACAGGCATCACGCTTTTTTATCAAGAGTCTGGTATCTTCTTCTTCAATCAACCCCATTCCAGGAACACACACAGTGTGTTCTTAGTCAGAGACAGAAAAGGGATCTACAGCAGTTTTCTCAGAAACGTATCTGAATTTTAAAGAAAACACTGGGAAATGAGAGGAACTGAGTGAGAAGACAAGAACCCCTAATAATGAGATTTCATGTTTCTAGCTTTTGGGGTTTTCTTTCTGTTGGTTGCTTTTGGTTTTGGAATCAGGTGTGTCTTAGGGTTCCCCCATAAAGTCCGAGTGACTGAGCCCTCTCTGGGGAGCAGGACTAGGGGTGGAGGGACTATTAATTCCACTGTAAGCTCTGTTCACTACAAACTGGACAACTTTTAATAAGTGAAAATATTCACTCAGGATGTTTTTTCTGACATTGTACTTGAAGAAGAATAAACAGTTGGTTGAACAGACTCAGTGCAAAATCAGCGAAGGTTAGTAGCAGATTGTAAGCACCAGTCTCGGTAAAGCAGTGTCTGTGTTTCCTATACCCTTTCTCTTCAGCCATCAGGTGACCAAAGGTCACAGTGCCTAACGTGGAAGAGACCAGCGTCTCTTTTGCTTATTCTGAGGAGGTCATCTGATGAAAGCCTTCACACAATAGTCTGCCCTGGGAGAGCACCTGTGAAGCTGAGCTGTGTGTTACCCCACTGCTTTGAGAAGCAGCCCTGCAATTGCAATCTACCCTCAGGTTACAACATCCTATCATATGACGACATATACAACATGCCTACTCATATGTGGAAACTGATTTTGTATCACAAATGAACTTTTTGTTTTACGAAACAGAAGCAGACTTACAGATTTTGAAAACAAACATGGTTACCAAAGGGGAAGGTGAGGGTGAGGGAGGGATAAATCAGGAGCTTGGCATAAACATATGCACACTACTATACATAAGACAGATAATCAACAAGGCCCTGTGCAGCACAGGGAACTCTCCTCGATATTCTGTGATAAACCCTATGAGAAAAGCATCTGAGAAAGAATGAACATGTGTATCACTGAATCGCTTAGCTGTACACCTGAAGCTGACACAACATGTAAACCAACTATACTCCAACAAAACGCAAAAAAGAGAAAAAACAGAAAACATGCCCCACCACAGGGCCCACAGTGCTCAGATGTCTTTTCCATTTTAAACTTTTTAGTTGGTGTCTTTTTTTAAAGAAAGCTTACTTGTATCTAAGCAGACGTGTCCAGATCTTAAGGCTGTCTCTGGCTTAAAGTTACTCGCCTGGGAAGCTGCATTTCTGACCATCTGAGTACCTTTCATACACTGGAATCTTATCCTGGCCTGTCAGTACCTGGCAGTTTAAAGAAATGCATATATTTATATGACACAGAATACACTTCTAACATTTAAAGTTTCTTCCTATCATCCGTGGGATGATAGATACAAAAGCACTTTTTAAAAAAATATTTTATATTGGAGTATGGTTGACTGACCATGCTGTGTGAGTTTCAGGCGTACGGCAGAGTGGGTCAGTTATCCCTATACATATACCAGTTCTTTTTCAGATTTTTTTCCCATATAGGTTATATAGAGCAGAGTTCCCTGTGCTCTACAGTAGGTCCTTATAATCTGTTTTATATATAGCAGTGTGAAAAGTATTTTAAAATTTTTTTAAAGATACTTAAGTGATGGAAAAGTATTCAGGTTGGTCATAATCACTATTTTTATTACAATTCTACCTGTCTTTTCTTAGACTCTTATTGATTCATTTTCGGCTGTGCTGGGTCTCCGTTGCTGCAGAGAGCAGGGGCTACTGTTTCTGGCGGTGCTGCAGCTTTGCACTGCGGTCGCTTCTTTGGTTTTGGAGCATGGGCTCCAGGGCAGGCAGGCTTCAGAAGCTGCAGCTCCTGGGCTCTGGAGCACATGGGCTTCGTTGCTCTGCGGTATGTGGGATCTTCCCAGACCAGGGATCGAACCTGTGTCTCCAGCACTGGCAAATGGGTTCTTTACACGGAGCCACCAGAGAAGCCCCTCAGAGTTTTAGTACTGCTGGTTGGCCTTCTGGTGTGCTAGCCCCACTCTCTCCTGTCCACCTCTTTTCTGCATTGATTAATATACCCCCATGACTTTCTTCTCACTTTGCTTTTAATGAGACTACGTCAAAATATGCTTTCAAGTTGACCCACCCTTGTAGTCCTGATTTCTTCTACTTCATCACCAAGGTTTTTTTGTTTTTAATTTTTTTTTTTTTTTAGTGATAATTCCTTGTTATTTGAATGACTGATCTAGGATTCAGTTTAAATATTCTTCTAATATTTGTTACCTGGCTACACAGTCAGTATGTCTCTGGGTTTAGTGAGGCACCTAAATAGGAGCAGTCTTTGCTTGGCAAAAGATCATCTAATCATAAATAGAGTTACTAGATAAAATAGGGACACCTGTTAAATTTGAATATCAAGTAAACAACAAATAATTTTTTAAAAAATATGTAATATTTATATGTATACTTACAATAAATTACATGGGGTATAGTTATACTAAAATTTTTTTATTTAAAATTTATAACTATCTGAGTGTTTTATATTATTTGCTAAATCTGGCCATCTTGCATGCATGCAAGCTAAGTCGCCTCAGTCATGTTCATTTCTATGTGACCCCATGGACTGTAGCCCGCCAGGCCCCTCTGTCCATGGGATTCTCCAGGCAAGAACACTGGAGCGGGTTGCCATGCCCTCCTCTGGCGATCTTCCGAGCCCAAGGATCGAACCTGAGTCTCTTTGGTCTCCTGCATTGGCAGGTGGGTTCTTTATCACTGGCGCCACCTGGGAAGCCTTCTGGCCATCTTGCATGCTTGTTAAGTTGCTTCAGTCGTGTCCAACTCTGTGCAACCACCTGGACTATAGCCTGCCAGGCTCCTCTGTCCATGGGATTCTCCAGGCAAGAATACTGCAGTGGGTTGCCATGCCCTTCACCAGGGATCTTCCCAACCCAGGGACTGAATCCAGGCCTCCTGCATTGCAGGTGGATTTTTTTACCATTAGGCTAGCCATCTTAATCATAGACAAATAAGCATAATTTTTAGAAAAGAATAAATAGATTTAAAATTAATAAACAGTGATGTCAGGGGGGGAAAAATCAGCAAACCCTATTAATTACTGGGCTCCTGTTTCTGAAAACCACAATGGAATGGGGAAATAGGAAATAATAAACATGGTTTTAATTCATATAAAATAAAGAATATAGAAAAAATTCAGATTTCAAAAACAAACTAGATTAATTGTTTCTGTTTTATGGGGAAAAAAAATACTAACACCCATCAGACCCTGCTCTGGTGGACAGCTCTCCTTTCCAACCACCTCTTTAACTTCTCAGAAAGTCCTTCTGTGGTGTCCGCAACTCCTGAGGCAGACTCTTCCATCCTTTTTATGTTACATAATTTTTTTTTCAAGTTTTCAAATCAGTTCTTACTGGCTTGAAATTTCATGTCTATGAAACTTATATTCTCCATTTTTTTTCCAAAAGTACTTCTGTAACTACTTGGATTTTCTGCAAATTGTCATGCCACTCAATGCTTTTCTCCTGAACTTCCCTCCATATTCTGAGAGGGAGGTGGACGGAAGGCGTTCTCGGAACTACTCACTGATGCAGCCAGGTAGCTTTCTCCACAGGAGGAGGGAGGAATAGCTGTGGCCTGTTTGGTTTGAGGAGCCAGAACTGAACTACTCCCAGACCAATGATTTGAGAGAGTTAACATTTTAGAATAAAATAAAAGTGGATTAACCAAAAAATCGGATGCATCCAGTTTTCACACTGCATTACTGAAATGATTATAACTTTGTCAGAAACGCGACTATGCCTTGGGCGACTGAATAAGTTTCACGCCATTCATGTCCCTGCTAGGCACCAGGCCCTATTCTGGGACATAAAGGTGAATGAGACCACTTCCCTGGGGAGTGGTGGGTAAGTAGGGACAGTGGCATCCGAATTAATAGTCACATGACAGTTTCATAAAAGCTGTAACAGGTTTGGGTACAGAGCGTCATGAGGACTCGGGAGGGGAAGACACTCATTGCATTAGGGGTGGGGGATTCAGGAGATCTTCACAGAGGAAGTGATCACTGAATTGAATCTCAGGATTCGTCAAGCAATGATGGCTGCAAAGACATTGCAGCTGAAGCACCAGTAAGGAAAGACTCCGTGGCCCAACAGAGCTTGGCACATTCAAGTGCCTGTATCACAGGATGTGTGGTCCAGCGGGAAAGGAGGTCAGCAGGAAGGGTCCAGCGGGAAAGGAGGTCAGCACAAGCTTATAAAGGGCCTTGTGATGATGCCAGAGAGACGGGAGTCTATCCAAAGGAAATGGAGAACCACTGAAGGGGCAAGTACAAGAGAAAAATCATCACAGGTTTGTCAGAGAAGCATCACTCTGGAGGTTATATGAAATGGAGTTGGAGAGGAGACAAGGCCAAGAAGTTGATGACGTACCCTAGGTGAGAGCTAAGAAGGCCCTAAACCAGCAGGGAGCAGAGAAGGAGTTCTGTTTTGGCCAGCTGAGCCCAAGGCCCCTGGGACACCTCCAAGGAGGACAGAGGATCAAAATGCAGGACTGGGGCTGGGCCTTCAAACCGGACTGGAGTGATACGGGGCAAATCATCAGCCGAGGACCGAGATGGAAGCCAAGGAAATGGAAGACGCGCCCCTGAAATGATGGAAGGAGTGAGAGGAGAAAAGAAAAGTATGAAAGCAACAGGTGGAAGAGAAAGAGCACAACCCCAAACCTGAAAGGAACAACCAGACTCGTAGGAGACCAAGAAGAAAACGACCTCACAAGAGCCACGGAAGGCGAGGCTTGCAATCATTGATTAATTACGGTACGGGCTACAGAGAGAAACCGGAGATAAAGGCGGAAATGGGCCCTTTGGGTTCAGCTATCCGGAGGCACTGCTGACTCGGGGAGAGCGGCCGAGTGTTGTGCTTGCCGTGGCAGCCAGATCACAGGGGGCTGAAAGATGAATGAAGAGGGAGAAAACGAAGACGTGCTGGCTGTCTTTCAAAGAGATTGGAAGCCATGGAAAGAAAAGAGGGCGGACAGCCAGCAGGGACCCCAGAGAACTGGAAAAGAACTCACTTTTCATTATCAACATTCACCTGCCGAAGAGAACAGAAACAAATATAACAAATAACCGGGGACCCACCCCAATTCTCTTCTATTTCCCCATAACGACTACAGCAGGGGTTGGCAAACTTTTTCTTAGTGGGCCAGAGAGTAAAGGTTTTAGACCTTGTCGGCCAAGAGGCCAAAGAGAGGCTATTATCTGCTTTTAAATAACCATTAAAAAACAGCCTTAGCTCGAGGGTTGGAAAAAAACAGGATGATTGCTGAACTGGGGCCATGAGGCCTGGTTTGCTACCATGCTTTTTCTGAAAGAAACACAACATTGTAGATAGAGTTGAAGCCCCCCTTCCCCTGATCTCATGCAAGTTAACTGCTCTTAAGTCAGCATGTATCAATCCCACACTTTTCAAATATGCCTGTGTCCCTAAGCCACAGAAGCAGAACTTGGAGTGTTTTTAAAACTTTAAATAAATATAATTATTCTGTGCATGAAAATCCGCAACTTTTCTTTTTCTGGTCAACAGTATATTTGAGACTGATCTATCTTTATACATTTGGCTACAGTTCATTAAATTTACCTACTCCATGATATCTCATTCTATATCAAGTTCTTTATATTTTTCTTAAGTTAATAGATATTGAGATTGTTTCTATTTTTTCCATTTTTACCAACAAGGCTACACTCCACATTCTTAGCCATACTTCTTTGCTATACATTTGTGAGTGGTCTGGGGTACATGCCTAGGAGTGGATTGTTGAAGCTGTAAGGGTATGAACATCTTCAGTTGGCTAAATGTTTCCAAATTGTTCCCTAGAATGGTTGTATAGAAAAGTTTCCTTTTCCAATAATCTCGTATAGTAAGTAACCTGAAAAATTCTTCCAATATTTAATACCTAGAGATACAAAAGAAATACAGTAAGTCCCCTCCATATAAACAAGAGCATTCTGAGGGCACATTGAAGTGAAGTGAAGTGAAGTTGCTCAGTTGTGTCCAACTCTTTGTGACCCATGGACTGTAGCCCACCAAGCTCCTCCGTCCATGGGATTCTCCAAGCAAGAATACTGGAGTGGGTTGCCATTTCCTTCTCCAGGGGATCTTCCCAACCCAGGGATCAAACCCAGGTCTCCCACATTGCAGGCAGATGCTTTAACCTCTACACCACCAGAGGGCACGTTGATAAGTCCTATTTGTTCAGAAGTCCAACAAAGTTAGCTGAGGTGCCCAACTAACACAAACAGCTATATAGTACTTACTGTAATATGTTTACAATATTTTCTCACACAAATAATACATAAAAAACAAACAGAATAAAGAAAATGGTTTTAATCTCACATTACAGTACAATAGCTGGCATACTGGAGCAGGCACCAAGTGAACAGGCAAGAAGAGTTACTGACTTGAGGAGGGAGAGGAGGTGGAAGATGGTAGAGCTGAAGGATTTTCAGCAACAGGAGACAGAGAGCAAGCTGCAATCTCACTCATGCCTGACGATGACAGAACACGAGTTTGCATCTTTGAAAGTTTGCAACTTGAAGGTTTGTATGTAGAGGACTGATTATATAAGAAACTTCTTGAATGTATAAAGAAATCACAAAAGAGCAAGGCAATCCCCAGGGCCCAGAAAACATAGAGAAAGCAAAACAACAGCTTGTAGAGGAAATTTAAACTCACAGCCATACCTACCTACCTACGGGGACTTCCCAGAACCCCACAGGGATATCAGAGGTTCTATAGTGCTTTCAGGGGTTCCAGTCCACCCACTGGGTCAAAAGTTAAGGCTTAAACACCAGGTCACGGTTGTAAAAAATAAAGGAAAAAAGAAAAGCAGCTGCAATGATCCTGGCAAAGGTCAAAGTCAGGGTGCTTCCCCTAGGCTGGCCTCACCATCGTCCTGACACTGTGGACCCCGGGCCCAGGCCCGGCTGTGAATTTGGTTCTGTCTGCTTCGTGCTCCCTGGCAGTCTCTTGACTCACTTTGGTCACCTGCTTCTGGTTACTGGCTTGCCCCTTTAACGAGGTTTTGGCTCACACAGCTCTTGGAGGCCGACCCCTGGGGGCTGCTCCCTCCACACCCCAGGACTGGGGTTTACGCCTCAGGTCCAAGCCCCAACTCTCCTCAAGCCCCGTGCACATCCCTGTCTGAGTTTTTCCAAACGCTATTTTGTGGTGACAGGACTGTGGTTGTGCTGGGAAAATATTTACAGTAGCTTGACGACGGATCAGAAAAGTTGAAGTTCTGTTCCATAGGCTGGGCCCAGCTCTGCGTGCTGGGTTTTGCCCTCAGTGCCCCCAAGATGTCCATCATGATGGGAGTTGACAGATACAACAAGATTAGATCTGCATAAACGTCAGACAAAAATGGTCAAATAGTTAATGTTTAAAAGACATAAAAGAAGGAATAAAGAACATAAAGAAAAATAAAACCAAGACATATATATACACACACATATATCTTTATGAATATTCTATATTCTCGAATTTTCTTGAAATGAAAAGCTTCAGCAGCCGGGACAGGAGATGACTGCATTAATCTGCCCTCCCACGGGCGGCACAGGGCTCCTGCAGATTCTCCACACCTTTGCCAGCGGCTGAGGGTGGCGCAAAGCATACACAGGCAGGCAGATCACAGGCTGCATTGTTGCTTTACAGAACTGGGCCCATCCCAGCCAAGGTCTTGCCCTCCTTTGTCTCCTGGGTCTGGCTTTAGACACAGAAGGACTTCAGTTCAGTTCAGTTCAGTTGAGTTCAGTCGCTCAGTCGTGTCCGACTCTTTGCGACCCCATGAATTCAAGCCTTAATAAATCTCTCAGCTTGCTTTTCCTCTCTTTGCCCCCAAGGGCTGGTTGACTCCTGGGGGAGGTCAGATCTCAGGAGGGTTCTCCCACAGTGACTCCGCCTGATGCCTGAGAAGCCCGGGCTTCCTCTCCCTGCTTCCTACACCCTGCAGCCTCTTTCTTACCCAGTGACTTCAACATTCTGTTCTTCCTGTTTCTGGTCTTAACTGTACTAACTTCAGATTCTCTGTTGCTTACCCTGTACCTTTCAGCCCCTCCCTTCCCCTCTACAGGCCAAAGTTCAACCCAACTCCTCTGTCCCTTTTCCTGTGAGCCTGCCTCCAGTCCAAGCAAACACACACAGCCCCAAGTGTGACAGTCTCAGAGCCCAGCCAACAGTTGATGAGACCAACCTACACAGTCAGGAAGGCACCAGAGACAGACCTGAAACTCACACACACAGCCTGGCAGAGCCTGAAAACCCAGAGGCAATATGATGTCTTGTCAGAGCATGGACTCATGAGGCTAAATCTTATTCAGATACACTACTTAGCTGTGTGACCTCGGAGAAGTCACTTAACCCCTCTGTGCCTCAGTTTCTCCTCTGAAAAACAGCAATAATAGTACCCACTATATAACATTTGTTAAAGGAATCAAATGAGCTGGTATATGCACAGTGTTCAGAACAGGCATATACTGAGCGCTATCTCTGTTGGCCATCATCATTATTAGAACCTGAAACTGGGACTGTCCCAGGAAATAGCACATGGCGGCCACAGTCACTGAAATAAGAACAGCTTCAGAAAGTTTAGTTTCATTTATGCAGTTGGTACTTTCTTCTATTCTTTCTCCCCTTCTCAAGGTTCATCCCGTCCTTATATGATCCTTACTCTTCTGAAACAGCCCAGAAAACCTCCCAGTCCTCTCCATCAAACCCAGTGTTTAACTTTGGCCATCAGAACATTTATAGCTGCCTTATTTCTGCCTCATGCCTCTCAGTTCTTTTTTTCCTACAGATCATTCTGCCTTTAGCAGCTAATAAATCCCATGCTGTTGGTATCTGGGAAGTTGCTCTGAACTTTCTGGCAGTGTTAAGCTGACACTGGCAGGATGCAGGATAAGGAACAAGGTGGCCTTTCCTCCCGCAGGCAGAATGCTGCCTTCATTCTGAACTTTCTTAGCATCCTACACTGGCCAAGATCCCTAGGCCCAGAGCTATACTTTAACTGTTCTCATCTGTTTGGTCAAAATCCCAGAAAAGCTATTTTCTCATTTCTCCCCCGGTGATTCTAACTGGATGACTTCACTTGAGATAGTAATCCATTCTGTACCAGGCTCTATATCTACATAAAACAAAAGATTAAAAGATGCTGACTCAGCAGTAATGATGCTGGTCTCAGGTAACTGCAGGTATTAGATAATGTCACCCGTTTGATTTGAGATAAACCTGGATTATGCTTGCAAAGGGGAATCAGGCTGTTTGGTAGACTGCATTCTTCTACCAAACACCTCTGTAATATCTTTCTGAAGAATTCAAGGAAATATTTAGTACAACTACGACACTTGGCTTCCCAGGTGGTATTAGTGGTAGAGAACCTTTCTGCAATGCAGGAAGCACAAGAGTTTGATCCTCGGGTCGGGAAGATCACCTGGACAAAACTGAAGTGACTTAGCATGCACGCACGTGACATTTAGACACCGTTAGCCCAAAAGGATATGTTGTTGTTTAGTAGCTAAGTTGTGCCTGATTCCTTGCAACCCCATAGACTGTAGCCACCAGGCTCCTCTGTCCATGGAATTCTCCAGGCAAGAATACTGGAGTGGGTTGCCATTTCCTCCTCCAGGGGATCCTCCCAGCCCAGGAGTTGAACCCACGTCTCCTGTACTGGCAGGCAGAGTCTCTACTGCTGAGCCACAGGGAAACCCCTCAGAAGGATGTATACCTTACTCAATTTTACAATGTATATTCATTCAGTCCTTAATTAAGAACAGCCTTTCCCCCGGCTAATCTCAAATAAGCTCTGATTATCCAGCTGCTTGCAAGTGGGCATTTTTGCATTTTCAGGCACCGAGAATGGAGACAGAGCCCAGTGAGGGTGGGCTGACCCAGACAAGCCCCGTGCTCCCCTCAAATGCAGCTTTTCACCTCGTCCTTCTCTTGACATCCTAACGTTACCTGCCTTCAGGAGCTCATTGGTTTTTAGCAGTCAGTCTCACACCCACTCTAGGATGATTCAGTATTTCTCAACAACCACCAAATTCCTAATTTATGCTGACCCCTTGCAAGATTTGAGGAAATCAAAGATGAACAAAAGGGAATTTTCTTTTCCCTGGAGGTGCTCACAGCCTGGAGGGAGGCCTGGGTATGATTCTAAGTGGTTAGCAGCAACAGCAGGTCTATGGGGGCACAACAGGCAGGGTGCCACAGAAGGGGCAGTGAGACAGACACCAATAAGGAGGTAACATTCAGTCTGAGCCTTTTAAGGTTACATAGGCATCCACTTGTAGGAAAAAAAAAAGGAACCTGTCATCACTTGTAGCCAAAGCCACAGAGGCCTGGAACACATGCTCCATTTCATGTGACTGAGGGGCTGCAGTGGGGGAGCAGGAGAGACTCGAGGAGATGCTGTGGAAAGGAGATTGCAGGGAGAGGCCAGGGGCCACGAACGAGGAGCCACCTCTGTGGAGGGAAGGGCCACTGATCACATACAGACTCCAGAGAGAGACCTTGCGCTGTCTCTTCACTAGTCCTTTTTAAGTTCCTGAATTGCAGACACTTTGGTTCCATCATTTTCAGGTGCTCAAGAAAACTACTCATCTAAGGTTAAATATCACCCTCAGGAGCCTGTTTGAGGCAAGTATGGTAGCTGCTGCTGCTGCTAAGTCACTTCAGTCGTGTCCGACTCTGTGCAACCCCATAGGCGGCAGCCCACCAGGTTCTGCCATCCCTGAGACTTAAAAGCAGGGAAGAAGGATAGCTGGGCCCTGCACCCATGGGTGCTGAGGGATGCCTGTCAGGGAAAAGAATGTGGTCCAGAAGTTTTAGCAGGGGGCACGGTGGATTCCCTGGCTGCAGAGGAAAGACCCTGGAGTCCAAGTCAGGAAAGCTGATTGGCAGTGGGTCTTACCTTTCTCCTCTCAGTTTCTTCATCAGTATCCCCTGTACAGCTGCATCTCCAGCACAGCTAAACACTCAGTACAGTTTAAGCATCATCTTTAAGCTCCCTTCCTGCTCCAAATGGGGAAGGGAGTGGCTCAGACAGTAAAGAATCCGCCTGCAATGCAAGAGACGTGGGTTTGATCCCTGGGTTGGGAAGATCCCCCAGAGGAGGGCATGGCAACCCTCTACAGTATTCTTGCCTGGAGAATCCTCATGGACAGAGGTGCCTGGTGGGCTAAGTTCAAGGGGTCACAAAGAGTCAGACACGACTGAGCGACTAAGCGCATAGCACACCTGCTCCAAAACTTTATGCATTAAAAACACAGTGTCGCCCAAACTCATTTTGAACATGAACCTCAATTTCAACCAAATCTCTCTCCAGTTGGAATGGTTGGCCTTTCCAGTCTCCTCCTGGAACCCTAAAGACCACACTGAGAACACCCAGGGAAAGGGCGATGGGTAGGGTGGGGTGGTTGTGTGCTGACTTCTAATCTCCAGGAGGTTACTTGTCTGTTCGGTAATGTCTGATGCCCCTCCCCACATCCTATTTAAAGAACCTCAGCTTGAGAACCTTCCTTGTGGGTCCTGTTGTCCGCTAGCAGCAGGAGGTGGCCACTGACAGGAACCACCTGCAGCTAGTTTGTTTACCCAAGAGCGAATCCACCCAAGGATAAGAAGCAATGGGGAGTGACTGTGCTGGTTGTAGCAACTGTCAATTGCTGCTCTTAGCTCAACACTAGGAGATTTAATACTTTGTCTTTTCTGATACCTTTGATTCACTACAATCACATAACTTTTTAAAAACAAAGCTTCATTAGTCACAATCAACGCAAAGAAAATCTCTCCCAAGGTAACAAGATCAAAGGAAAGCTGATGAAAGACCTTACAAGTTGGAATGGATGCCTGGGGATTCCTCAGACAATTTCCTGCTTACTTTTTCTTTATCTTTTTTTTTTTTTTAAGCTTATGGTGTTTCTTTAGTCTACTTTCCAGTCCTAAATTTCCATAGCCCAGTTTTTCCAGGACTTTTTGGAACCCAGCAGACTTCTCGGCCCACATTACTAAAAGTTAATTCATGATTTCTGTTTCAGCTGACTGAAACGGTCTTTTCCAGGAACTGCCAAAGAGTCGATCATTTTCTTAATATGCCCATTAAAGCCGGTAAATGACTGGACCGGTAAATTACATCTTGGAAAACAAAGACTGCGGGGAGCTTAAATTCCAGGAGCGAACTGCAGCTGGATCAGCCGGCAGAGAACGAAGCCAAGTCCCTCCTCCCCCCTCCCCCCACAAAAAGACAGCTAGACTTTCCTCCACTTTTTTCACAGTAAGGCTTAGGTTTTTCTAAGTGTTAACGCTCCCCGGTAGAGTTCTGTAGCCTCGGGTACCAGACAAGCCTTCCTCATCCTCCTCGCCGGGAGTGGAAAGCCGAGGGGTGCTTACCCTGCGCCGGGCGGGCGGGAAGGGACGCGAGGACCGCGGCGAGGAAAAGGGCGGCGCGCGGAGCCTCGGGGGGCGCGTGCCCCGGCATCGTGATGCTGCTGCGCGCAGTTTCAGTCCCGCTGAAACGTGAACATTTCCTGTTTCCTGCTTGTTTGGGTCGGTGCTAACTTGAAGGAGAGGTGTTTGCCTGTTTTTTAGGAAGTGATGTAATTCTGCAGGAGCCTGTCAGACCAGCAAGAGTTGCAAAAGAGAAGTTGCTCTTCAAGCACTGATTCAGTTAACACGCCTCGCAAGGCCTTTCCCCACCCCGGCCCGCGTGGGCCCCCACCTTTTGATATCGCCCCAGTCGGAGCAGTGTCCTGCGCTCAGATGTCACTCAGATCTGGGGCTGGGGGGCGTGGACCACACGCCTTCTGGGTTTGTGATTTTACTCCATCCCCAGGTCAGCGTCCCGTTCTGCCTAGAGTCTAGAGCAGCGCTCTCCAATAGAACTTTCTGAGATGATGGAAATGTTCTGGATCTATGTGGTCCAGTACAGCAGCCATTAGCTACATAGGTTGCTAAGCACTCGAAATAGGGCTGGCGAGCATTGAATTGTCAGTTTTTGTTTTCATTAACGTAAATTTAAGTAACTCTTTGTGGCTAGTGGCTACCACATTGGACCCCATTCAGCAGGGACACCTGTGCCATCAGGAACTGTGCCCAGCCAGGAACAGGCCAACCCTTCTCTTGGGTCAGGCACACCCTTCTCCCTGGGTCGTGGGTCCTGCATGCGCCACGCCTACGGCTCATTAGAAGGAAAAGGAATAGTATACCTAGGCTCTACCTGTGCCTGAAGGGCGTGCTCTGCTTCTCCAGAGAGAAATCGTCTTTTCCTGTTTGGCTTTTTGTTTATAAAAACTATTTCTTAGAGCAGTTTTAAGTCCACAGCAAAGTTAAGAGGAAAGGGCAGAGATTATCCCTAAACCCCAAGTCCCCGCACCAGCAGCACCTCCTCCGCTATCAATGCCCTTGCAGAGTGGTACATTTGTACATTTGTTTCAATTGATAAATTTACATTGACACATCGTAACCATACCAAGCCCCACCGTTTACTTTCCGGCTCACTCTTGGTGCCATATATTCTATTGGTTTGGACAAATATATAGCAATGACATGTATTATCATGCCCTAAAAATCCTCTGTGCTCCATTCGTTCATCCCTCCCACCCCTGATAACTACTGATCTCTTTATTGTTGGCATAGTTTTGCCTTTTCCAAAATGACAGATAGTTGGACTCACAAAGTATATAGCCTTTGCAGACTGGCTTCTTTCATTTAGTAATACACATTTAAGCTTCCTCCATGTCTCTTCATGACTTGATAACTCACTTCCTTTTAGGGCTGAATAACATCCCATTGGCTGCATGCACTGCAGTTTATTTGTCCTTTCATCTACTAGAAGGACCTGGAGGGGGGCATGGCAGGCCACTCCAGTATTCTTGCCTGGAGAACCCCATGGACAGAGGAGGCTGGCAGGCTGCAGTCCACAGGGTCACACAGTCAGGCACGACTGAAGTGACTTAGCACGCACACACACACTACTGAAGGACATCGAGGTTGCTTCCAAGTTTTGGCAGTTAGGCATAAGGCTGCTAGAAACATCCATGTGTGGCTGTTTGCATGGACATCAATTTTCAACTCCTTTGGGAAAATACCAAACAGCTTGATTGCTGAACTGATAGTCAACAATCTTTTAAGGGCCCATTTCCAAAGTAGAATATGCTCTCAGGAGGGGAAAAATCTGTATTTTACCTTTCTTCATACTTGAATGACGATTTTCTCAGAGGTTGTTAATAACAAACGGTTGGGAGAGTGTGTAATTTCCTTGGTTCTGTCTTGCCACAGCAAAGATGGGAAATGGTGAACTAGTGTTACAGCTGAGTTTTATTCGGCAAGCAAAGGATAGTACACCTTGAGGCGTGAGGGTCAGCCGACCCCAAAGGAGAGGCCTCAACCCATTTTGGCTCCCTCTTTTTATATGCTCGGTCTCCCACTCCCTGAGCCTGCCCCATGCAAAGCAGGGCTAGCCAGGAGGGGGCGTGGCTTTTCACCGGGGGTCTCACTCTACAGGTGTGAGGTGGGTTTTTCCTTTGTTCCCTTTTCACGGGCTTTTCCCTTCCTTTGTCTTTTAGCCACCGCCACCTTGGACTCCTTTTTCCTATTCTAACTACCTAACAAAACAAAACAGAGTGAGTCGGATTAGAAGGGGGTGTGGGAAGCCTGCTCGAATGAAAAAACGCAGGGAGGACACGGCAAGTTTATACCAGTGTTGAGAGCCGTTAGAGTAGGCTAGGTGTTTTGTGTTCTATTGAAGTCCTTTCTTTGGTTTAGGTCTAGGGTCTAAGCACTGCAGAATGGAATTCCACATAAATACTGGGTATTTTATTCCACAAATATAAGACCGTTTTTGAGAAGTAAAGTTCACAGAACAACAACAGAAAAAGGATGGAATTTCATCATCATGTTTGCTGTGGTACAAGAGAGACAGGCAGACAGAGTGAGGCTTCAGACAGCCATCTCATCTCTAAACCTTTGCCTGCAGCTTACCGTGAGTCGCCAGCTTCCGGTCTGAACCACCTGTAGCTTACCGTGAGTCACCAGCTTCCGGTCTGTACCACCTGCAGTGGCCCGTGAGTCGCCAACTTCCGGTCCATACCACCTGCCATGGCCCGGCCAGTGTGAGCGCACAAGGTGACTGGCGTCCTCAGCCCCGGACTTGGCCATTTTTTGCTTAGTGCGTTGCTGCTCTTCCCTGTCCATGGTCACTGTTTATCTCAGTTCTTATCCACAGAAACAGGTTGATGATTCATGTAATAATCAATGTGTTAATGGATTGACAGCATGCATTTTAATATTTTTAACCGGCAGTTAAGTCCTGATAAAATATGCTTTTCTGCTTTAGGTAACAATTTAGAACAAACAGCAGAAGAAAAGAGTTCCAAACTGTATGATCGACTTGGAAGCAACAAGCTGCTGCTGCTGCTAAGTCGCTTCAGTCATGTCTGACTCTGTGTGACCCCATAGACGGCAGCCAACCAGGCCCTCTGTCCATGGGATTTTCCAGGCAAGAGTACTGGAGTGGGGTGCCATTGCTTTCTCCGGAAACAACAGGCAAGGACCTATTAATCAAAATCTTGATTGCTGTCTCTGAGCTCCTCTAGCACCGAGTCTGAGGGCAATCATTCCTGTGCGAGCAGGCGTTTCTCCTGCTGCACCGCGTATGTGCCAGAGAAAAGGCCCAGGGCCTGAACGTTCTCTTCATTTTGCCATTTACACTCTATTAAAACCATCTTAGATCTCAGGCTTGAGGCATGTGGTTGGCAAGGTGTAAGCCTTGGTTTCTTTGATTTTAAGATACGTCTGGCAGGAAGGTCTGCAGAGGCAGGTGTCTGTCTGCAGCTAGAACACAGACTCTGGCTGTTCTGCAGCACGTACACCACCTGCGGGTGTCTCAGTTTCTCCAAGGGTCCCCCGTGTTGCTTCTGGGCAGACAGCACTGCCTCACTCAGAACGATGTGCAAAATAAGCTGCAGAGAAGCCCTGCACCACTCTGTGATTTTCTTTTGACCCCTGTGCTCTGTAAGACCCTCAGAGTGATTAAGCTGATCTTAAGGGGGAGAAAATTACCATCATTGATCAGAAAATGGCAGCACCTCAGCGATCTCTTCACTGCAGTTAAATCCCAGGGTGACTGTGTGCGAGGTAAAGGGCTATTTACCTCTGTTTGTTCTAATTTTACCAACCATTCATTTTGGCAGTGGCCACCTGGCCTCAGATTAAATCCTGACCCGCTCCTGGCAGGAAGTCAGGGTCCCAGTTGCAGGTAGGTGTGAGGCAGTGGGGAGCCTCAGAGCAAGGCCTGAAGGCAGGGGTGGGGTCAGCATGCCTGCTGTCAGCCTTCAGGGAAGGGGAGGGAGGAGGGATAGGAGGTAGTGTGCCTGGAAGATGCCCTGTGCCTCCTTATGCTCAGGAGGGCGGGAAGAGAAGCCCATTGCTGGTTGGAGCCACTCTTTATGACTTTGCACAAGAGTCTGGCTTTCACAATCAACTCTCTGTACTTCGGAGGTGACTCTCATCCAATTCCTCCTCCCCTCCCTCTTGCCCCACCCCTCCAGCCAGAAAAGGATCATCCCCTTTCAAGAACATCCCAGAAGGGATCATCTTGCAGGGACTGCAGGGCTCCCCACCCCTACTCTCCCCTCCATCCCCCAGCTTCACCTTCTCCAACACACAGACACACCCCGTACATGTGCTTAACACACTCATGCACTGTGGAAAATACAGGAGGGCCAACCAGAGAATAAGCACAGGCCATTTATGGAGAGCTTGTGACAGCCAGGGAGTCAGCCACCATCTCCTGCAGTAGGCAGAGACTCAAAGTCTAGTAGAGGAGTGGGGAAAGTTCTGCAGTGGACAAAGTAAAGGCTCCACTGAGGGGAGCCATTGGCGTGGGGTACCAGAAGCCAGTTCTACTGATGGGTTCCAGCGATTGCTCAGAGATGCATATCTGGCTTCTCCTAAATCAGAAGCAGAGGAAAAAATAGAGCCAGTGTTACAGGGATTACAGCCAGCTTCTTGGATTGCTGCTACAGGTAGGGTCTGAGTTCTGTTTTCATGTAAAATATATATGTATATAGGTATATACCCTAGCCATGGTCTGTATACTCTCAACACCCACCCAGAAACACACTCACATACTCATAAATGTACATGCATGCTCACACACACACACACACACACACACACTCACTGACATGCCTGCATACACTTTCTGGGGCACCCCTCTTTCTCTCAGTGCTAGCTGGTGGTACTTAAAGGTGCGCACTCTGCTTTAAAAGGAGGCAGGCCCTCACACAATGTAATAGTCACATCAAGGGGGGCCTGTAGATCACTCTGAAGCCCACTGAGCGGGTGGTGCAGGTTAAGGTCAGAGGTTCTAAAGAAGCACCCAGAGAGATGAATGAGCAGTTGAGTTCAGTTCAGTCGCTCAGTCGTGTCCAACTCTTTGAGACCCCATGAATCACAGCACGCCAGGCCTCCCTGTCTGTCACCAACTCCCGGAGTTCACTCAGACCCACGTCCATCAAGTCAGTGATGCCATCCAGCCATCTCATCCTGGGTCGTCCCCTTCTCCTCCTGCCCCCAATCCCTCCCAGCATCAGAGTCTTTTCCAGTGAGTCAACTCTTCGCATGAGGTGGCCAAAGGACTGGAGTTTCAGCTTTCGCATCATTCCTTCCAAAGAAATCCCAGGGTTGATCTCCTTCAGCATGGACTGGTTGGATCTCCTTGCAGTCCAAGGGACTCTCAAGAGTCTTCTCCAACACCACAGTTCAAAAGCATCAATTCTTTGGCGCTCAGCCTTCTTCATAGTCCAACTCTCACATCCATATATGATCACTGAGAAAACCGTAGCCTTGACTAGACGGAACTTAGTCGGCAAAGTAATGTCTCTGCTTTTGAATATGCTATCTAGGTTGGTCATAACTTTTCTTCCAAGGAGTAAACGTCTTTGGGACTAGGGCTGGAGCTGGGGTAGAACCCCAGGTCATGCCGGGAATCCCAGCCAGGAGAGCGGCTGACAGCAGTTCCTCTGTGTCTTAGTCAGCACCAGCTGCCATGCAAAATACCACCGACAGACCCCTATTTTCTGAGCATTCAGAGGCTGGAATACTGAGATCGGGGTGCCTGCCTGTGGGGTCCTGGTGAAGACCCTCTTCCTGGTTTGTAGATGGCCACCTTCTTGCTGTGTTCTCACATGGCACTGAGACAAGCAAGCCCTCTGGCATCTCTTCTTACAGGACCCTGATCTTGTTAGGAAGGCTCCACCCTCATGGCCCTGTCTAACCCTAATCGCCTTTCCCCCCGAGACAAAAATACAGATGTTGGAGGTGAGCGCTTCAAATCTGAATTTGAGGACACGAGTATTTGGTCTGTAGCCCAGTACCTTTGAAGCTGGGAGTTCTGCCAGCCAGGTCCCTACCGACCTGTTTTCGGAACCCTTGGTGGCTCTGCCCCTGCATCCTGGCTGCTGGCCCTGGTCACTCACCCTTCAGCTGGTTGCTCAGAGGAGCTGTTGCAGGGTGGGGGAATTCTAGCAGCTTCTACCCTCGGCCTCAGCCTGGACCTCCTCCACGACAGTCTCCAGAGCCTAAGCAGATGTCTGGTCACCAAAACTGAAACTGAGAAGGACTGCAGTTAGGAGCTGCAGTGACCTGTGGTCTCTAGTCTAGAGGGCCCTATGGGGAGCACCTAAGGAAGAAGAGGCTGCTGGCCCAGAGAGGCAGGAGTCCTCCTCCCAGTGGCCCACAGGCAGGGAGCTTCCCTGCTTTGTTCTGTAGTCTATCCCCTGCATTTAGGACGGTACTTCACAGTTTTGTTTTTGAATGAACAAATGAATGAATGGGTAGGAGAATAAAAAATTCCTTTTACAGCAGTATTTTTTTAGGTGGACTGGGGGTAAAGGGTACAGACCCCAGAATCATTTGGGGAATTTGTTAAAATATGTAGCCTGGGACCCCATCCCAGCATGACTGAATCTGAGCTAAGGTCCAGAACTCTGCAATTTTAATGATGTTTGGGGGCATTTTCATTCATGATAAAACTAGAGAATCACTATTATAGCGTTTCATTTTTGTTCCTAGAAAGTTATGTCCCCTTTCTCACACGGTAAGAAATAAATAGCATGACTTATTTTCTGGTTTCACTTTGTTGGCCCGAAAGCCTGGAACTAGAAGTAAAGCTTGGGGGTGGAACTTCATTAGCCCAGGTTTCCTCACCACTTCCAGGAACATTCCTTTCCTGACTCATCCTCCAGGACTTAGCCTAGGAAGCATCTCCACCAGACAGCCTTCTCAGAAGCCTCCCCCGCCCCCACACTGGTCGAAGAGCCTCCTCCCATCCCACAGTATCCATCAGAACCTACTAAGAAGATCTGGTTGGTTGGTCTCCCCACCAACCGCCCTGATCTCACTCATATGCAGCCTCCCGTGCCTATTAAAGGAAATCAAACTTCCGCTGTTGTTTCAGCTTTGATCAGATCATATACTGATAGCTTTTTTTTCTATATCCCTTCTAGTATTTTTGAAGGACATAGATTATTAATAAATACAGAGTATCTGTATTAGACTGCACTTTAGAATGATAAACACAGATGAGTGACTTTAATGTTTCTTCTTTTATTTGTTTTCCTGTTTAATTTGACCTTCCAGATTTGTAGTTAATGATGTGCTGGCCAACTAAGTCCTCAACACCCATGAAACTATAAAATGCAAAAGCACAAAGGCTTGGGGAAGATGGCAAGTTATAATAGAGTAAAGAAAGATACCGGGAGGAACAACTCCAGTTCCAAGGTATGTGGGTCATGCCAAAAATAAGCAAAAATTGAGGGTATTTGAATCCAGTGGGAGAGAATAGGGGTGAAATAGTACATTTTTAAATTATAGTAAAAACATTATACATTTATTGTGAAACAATTTTAAGTGCATTTAAGCAAAACAAAATTGTTCCATGTTTAAACCCTTCCAGATCTTTTCCCAGATATTAGCTGGCAGTTCACCCCTCCTTGCACTTGTAGTATAGCCATTCATGCCACTATCCTGCCAATAGACTATAGCTACAAACTCAGGTATGGAAAGATGGTAATTTGCTCTATTTTTCTATTACAGCAACAATTTTGCCTTTCCATTCTGGTCGTGGTAAACTGATTATAGTCACCAATACAACCGGTCAGCACTTCAGTGATTTCTCAGTTTTTCAGGATTAACTTCAGTTGCTTTCCTTGTGGCTCAGATGATAAAGAATCTGCCTGCAATGCAGGAGACCCAGATTCTATCCCTGTGGTCAGGAAGATCCCCTGGAGAAGAGAATGTCTACCCACTCCATTATTCTTGCTTGGAGAATTCCTTGTAGAGGATCCTGGAAGGCTACAATCCATTCGGTTGCAAAGAGTCGGTCCTGACTAATCGACTAAAACTTTCACTTTTCAGTTGTTTCAGGGTCCCTCCCTCCATCCTCCAGTTTTCTCTGATATTGCCTTGGGAATGCCAGAGTTGGTAGGGAGGACTATCTCCTTCCTCGGGCCTTTAGAAGATCAAAATTGAAGAATTAACTCTTTATCTTTGCATTTTAACTGAGTCCTCCTTTTCCTAGCGCAGATAGTAGCCTCATTTGCTAGTCATGGGGTCTTTAGACAGGTGTATAAATGGAATGCAGAGCTCCCCAACCCGCTTATTCTTGGAATTTCATCTAGTATCCTGCCACAATGTGCATGAAATGGGGAAGGATGGGCGTGGTGAGACGCCAGGGGCACACCAAACTGAGAAGCTTCATTCTGTCAGGAACTCGATTCTCCGGCCTCATTGGCTTTATCTGTGAAACAGTGGTGCTGACTAGACAGTTGCTATCGCCCCGGCGCTCATATCCTATGGGTCTGTGAGATTCTTTTGGGGGTGGGTGCATTTAAAAGTTCTTAGTGGAGAAAAAGGCCTTTCTAAAGGCCTAAGGACAGGCCCTGCAACAAACCACCCAGCCCATCCTCAAGCCTGCCATTCATCACTGAGCTCCAGAGTTGTAGCAGTTATCGAGAGCAGCATCGCAGCCCTGGGCCAGATGAGAGGGGAGGGCAGAGGACCTCCAGGGCTGCCAGACAGCCGAGTAGGAGCAGCTATTAGCGAGCGGGTTGGAGCCGCGTGAAAACTGTGGGTCTGGGGCAGGAGGAAGGAAATTAACAGGCAAGAATACCGCACAGAAAGATGGCACGTGTCCTTCACCGACTGTGAAGCAGCAGGTCCAAAACTGATCTGAAGCCAGGGACCTAAGTCATCAAGTCCCTACAGTGAAGGCCATTTCAGCTCCAGCCACACAGGGGCAGTGACACGGGGGTTTCAGCACCACAGGCTAGCACCAACTCTACGGAAAGAGGCTACTTCCTTCTAGGTCTCTCTGTGAGGTTTTTCTCTTTGAGGAAAATGGCAACTCCTTATAGCTGATTAGATAACTGTTCCCAGTTCTTGACGCTGTCTCTGAATGACATGAATTTCCTCCTTGCCCTGTGACTTGGCAGTCTCTCCCACTCACGTAGGCACTGTTTACCTCCCTGCCTGACTGATCTTGAGCCAGGCCATGTATGACTTGCTCTGACCAAAAAAAAAAGTGAGTGGAAGTGACAGTGTGGGCTGAATTATCCGAGCGCCATCATACAGTACGGCTCGCCGTCTCGTGTTTGTTCCTGGAATCTTGCGTTTCTGTGATCTGACATCACAAGCCCCGTGATGTGAAGCAGACCTCAACAAGACCGGCAGCCTGGGATCCTGCCCAGCCCAGCCCGGATCAGCCAAATCTCAGCTGACTGACAGAACCACGAACATGGACATAATGCTTAAGATTGTAAGCTGCAGAGAGGTTTAGGGCTGTCTTTCGCACATCAGTGCAGCAGTAGCTGACTAATAATACAGCTCTTAAGATCCTTCATTCACAAGTGGCAGACCTGAGCAGAAAAAGTCAGAGAAGAAAATCAGAGCTGCTTCTGGCAAAACCGTGAAAGCCCGGAGAAATGTGACTGCCACATCATCCTGTAGACAGTAAGGATAAGGCTGTCCACACTCAACTCGCCACTCCTCTTCCTACCCCCACCTGCGGGACCCGTGTTCGATCCACAGCCGGCAGATGTCCATGGCTGAGTTGTTCTGTGCTGTCGCCCATGGCCTTTCTGGATTTCTTGGTCCCTGGACAGCTAGGTGTGCTAGAAACACTGTTCACGGCAGTGTTCATTGGAAAACAAGTATATTGGTAGCGTCTGCAGCATATTAGCCACCCTCATGACCTTTACCACATTACATTTGCATTTTATAATGTAGACAACTTCTTTCTTCCCTGAAAGAGAGCAATATCCATGTCTCAGTCAACTTGATGACTTCCTCCTCCTCAAAACTCTGCCCCCCAAGACAGCCCAAAATCTATGATACGTGCTGAACGAACAAAGGAATCAGAAAAAGAATCTAAAAATGGCCCTTATTCAAATGGTATTTTAAAAAATCTTTCCTTTGCACACTGACACCTGTATTTGTAAATGGGCACAAGTTACTGAACCAGAAACAAAATAATTCTTACTGTCTCCCAGCCAAGAATTTAATCCGTGAGCCTTTTCAAAGCAGCACGGTCCCTGGAGTGAGCGCCAGTCACACCATGCCTAATTCTCCTCCTCTGGTATAGCTACTTTTTGCTATTGCATAAACCTATCCGTACTCTCTCATCAGGGTCCTTTGCAAAACATGTTGCTTCTTTGGAAAAAAAAAAAAAAAGAATGAAACAGAATGGAATGGAGGTCTTAACATGTGGGTTAGGGTGTGAATACCTGCAGGGGTTCTCCTGGCCATGTTGGGCCACCAGTGTTTCCAGATCTCGGTGGCTGCTCCCATGGGGCTTTTGCAGGAGGGAAATCTGTTTTCAACACCTGGAGAGCACTAATGAAACCTCCTCTTTGACCATCTTCAGCGATGGAGAATTAGTCTGGCTAGGGACAGAATAAGAGAAATCTCATCATCTTCATATACAAACATTAGCATGTTGAAAAAACAGGAAAATAATATGCTTCTGGATAGACCACTAGAAGATAAGATCCACCAGGAATTAACAGTTATCTCTGGAGGGAGAAGGGGCTTCTCTGACGGCTCAGATGGCAAAGAGTCTGCCTGCAATGCGGGAGATCCAGGTTCAATCCCTGGGTTGGGAAGATCCCCTGAAGAAGAAAATGACAACCCACTCCAGTATTCTTGCCTGGAGAATCCCATGGACAGAGGAGCCTAGTGGGCTACGGTTTACAGAGTCGCAGAGTTGGACACAATTGAGGACTAACACTTTCAGCTTTTCAACTTTCTAGAGAGAGATGGTGAAAGCTGGGCAAGAGGGGCAAGGAGGAGGGGAAGCCAAGGGGACAAATCTCCTTTAATACATCTTGGTACTATTGGGAAAAAATGTAACACATGTGTTACCTTCTTAGTATTAAAAAACAGAACAGAAAAGATGTGTGAGGGAAAAAAAAGAGACCCTCAATAGGTCTGCAGGTAGGTTGGAAAAAAATGTGTATTTTTAAGGGAGATTATGTGTCAAAAGTAGAATTGTTTAGTAAATAAAGAAGGATGAACTAGAAAAGAGGAAGTGTTTTTGAGTTTAGCACCCAGGAAATGATGTCCTCTTCTGGGAGATTCTGTGGACAGAATCCAGAGAAGCTACTAAGTCTACACATGGGTAACTGCAAAAACATCTTTATAACAGGTTGGCTGAGAGTGGGGAAGGCACTGGACGTGGAATTTTTTAAAGCTCTGCTCATCTGATGACCACAAAAGCCTGCAGACGGGGCTGAGGGAGCAGGGTGGGGAGAAAGATGGAAGGGAGACCAGAACCCAGCTCTGAAAGCTCGCCCTCCACCCAGCGCTCTCCCCACGGCACTTTCTCCCCAGGGACGCTTGGCCGTGTCCACTTCGGGCGGTGGTGTTGGCATCTAGTGAGCACACATCCACGCAGGCCAGCACCCCACCCGCAAAGAATCGTCCAGCCATCCAAGATGCCAGTAGCCCTGAGGCTGAAAACCCCTATGCTAAATTAACCTGAGAGCTGAGATTTACTGAGACGTGAATGCCTGCTTTCACATCCATGTACTCTTCATCCCAAACTCTGAGGGAAGCAGGGCAGGCATCATTATTCCTCACAGTCAGCCGAAGGAGCAGAAGTCTGGGACCTGAAGTCTGGGGCCAGCCCAAGGTCCCTTAGCTTGGAATCCAGGCTCTGGGCTCCAGCTCCATGCTCATCTGACTCTCGTGGAACCTGAGGGACACTCCCAAGTCCTCCTGGAACCAAATGGTCGAGTGAACACATGCTGTCCTCAGGGAAAGGGGCTGCCATTGAAGGGCATGGTTAGAGGGTCCCCGTTCCCGGCAGTAATGATTGAAGAAAACTGATGGAAAATCATTCAAGTGTCAGTGACATAACCACAGAGTCTTCTTACCATGGTCCTGAAAGGTTGTTGCTGAACAAAAAGACGCCGGGATTCTTGGCCTCCAGAGGAGAAGAATTCAATCCCGGGCCAGAGACGAGGCTTGATCGCTCAGAGCAATAATAATAAAGTTATTGAACTTTATTGTGTAATAAAGTTTTATTAAAGTATAAAGGAGATAGAGAAAGCTTCTGACATAGGCATCAGAAGGGGGCAGAAAGAGTACCCCCCTGCTAGTCTTCAGCCGGATGTTATAGAGTCACTAACAGTCAGTGAAAGAAAGGAATGTCTTAAAACTCAGAATGACACCAGGCCCCTCACCCATAAGATGCATTTTTGGATAATCTTGGCACCAGACGATTCATCCCAGGCCATAACATGATTAACCTGAATCTTGTAAAAGGGCAGATTACCATACAAATAGTTTCATTTACATAGATTCGTGAAGTCGTGAAGTTGCTCAGTTGTGTCCATCTCTTCGTGACCCCATGGACTGTAGCTCAACAGGCTTCTCTATCCATGGAATTTTCTAGGCAAGAGTACTGGAGTGGGTTGCCATTTCCTTCTCCATTACGTAGATTAGGGGAACAATGGCAGAGCCTACTTGACAAACCAGTATGTCATACTCAGATATTGCATAGATTAGGGGAACAATATCTGAGTATAACATACTGGTTTGTCAAGTAGGTTCTGAGCCATTAGGCAGAACAAACTTGAAGACAGTCTGGGGTAAATGCATAGTACACTAACATAGCTTAAGACAAACATTTCCATCAGAAAAATGCATTGGTTATCTCAAGGTTTGAGAATAGCTAACTTCAAGTGAAGCCAGGTGTCATTATGGCAACAGAGTATTTTAAAAGAACCCTCCTTTTATTTTTATTTTTATTTTTTTAATTTTTATTTTAACTTTAGTTTACTTTACATTACTGTATTGGTTTTGCCAAACATTGACATGAATTCACCACGAGTGTACATGTGGTCCCAAACATGAATCCCCTCCCACCTCCCACCCCATACCATCTCTCTGGGTCCTCTCCCTCCTTTTAAATTTGTATAGAGAAGAAAAAAATATCACTAGTTTGTTTCCTCCTGCCGCTTCAGAGAGAGAAAAATGTCCAACACTTGCAGCCTATTTCCTCCGTTTGGAGACCCCTGGCCTTCCTGCCTGTCACCCTCAGTCCTTGGCCACACTCACAGGACAAATATTTTAACATACAGAGATCAGAGAATGCTGGGCTTACTCAGGAAAGGGCAGACTCAGATGGTCAGAAAGAGGGGTGTATAAAGAGATGTTGGGAGGTGATAAGGTTGGAGAAAACGCTGGGACGAGGGCTGGAGATGGAGTAGGGAAGAGAACTGCATTCTGCCAGTGACGAGGAACTCTGGACATTGTTAAGGGCAGTGGTGACATGGCCTGACTGGTGTTCAGTCAACCCGCTCCTCAGAGAACACTGTCTTTTAAAGCACATTTATTCCTCCTGCCCCTGTTAGAAAGTAGGTTGCTTTTTAAGTGGCTACATTTGACTTTGGTGGGTTTTCACTGGGGACTGAGTGCTTAGATACAGTCTGGATGAAACCGCTAACCCGAGACTGGAGGCAGATGAAAATAGTGTCTCGCACAGCTGTCCGTCTTCTATTTAAGAACATAGTGAGTGAAGTCACCGCACAAATGCTCACATGACCACCATCATCTGACACTACCCACACGGGTTTAGTACTTCAATTCTAAATTCGAACGCACCAGAATAGGCTCCAGGGTTCCAGGGTGTCTGTGCCATCTCCATGTGCTAACCCTGGAATGGAGATCGTCACCCTCAAAGGCACTAGGAAGGAAAGCCTCTCTTTACTTACGGCGCCATGCTGGCTGCTACACCAGATAAACTGCTGTCTTTTCCTTTCAGTTGCTTACAATTCATATATAAAATGCCACACTTAAATTTTTCTTAGGTGATACATTCTGACTGCAGAAAGAATAGAAAATGCAGATAAGTAAGAGGCAGAAAGGGTCACTCCCTATTTCTAGAGTTGTTTTCAAATTAATAAGGATAAGTTATCTTTTTCTTCCAAGAATTTTCTAATAGTTCTGAAATCACACTTGTGTTTTCCTGTTTAAAAATTAAGATCTTCCACTGAAGTGATTATACACACTGAATCTATCAGGTTAACTCTGCTTCTTCCTGGTTAAGTTCATGCCGATGTGATCACTCTCTGGAAACATGACGGAATGTCTAGGAGCATCTGACGGTAAAAATCTTACCGCATTGCCTCATACATTGCTTTTCTCTTAACTAGTTAATTTAACATTTCCAAGTATTTTTAGTCCTTCAGAAACTATGATACTGTGGATGACTTGTTACTATGGAACACATTTTTCTTCCAGCTTTGACAATTCAGTTTCTATTTCTTTTCCCCCAAACAGGTTAAGCATCATTGCTGCTTCTACTAAAAGAGAGACTTTGATTCCATTTTACTTCGTGCTGTAAACCTGTGGTGGGCAGTCGTGCACCTCACTCAGCCACAGCTCTGCAGGACGTGGAGACACAGAGGGTGCTGGAAGGTATCAGACCGCTGACAGAGAGCCTAACTTTACAGTTATGTTCCTTCTTGCTTTTTAAAAAGTCTTTATTGACCTTGTTACAGTATTGTTTCTGTTTTTTATATTTTGGTGTTTTGGCCGCGAGGCATGTGGGATCTTACCTTCCCCACCAGCGGTGGAACCCATACCTCTGCGTAGGAAGGTGAAGTCTTCCCAGCTGGCCCATCAGAGAAGTCCCTGGAGTTATCTCTAAGTCACCCTTTTAGAGATCCAGGTCACAGGGCCTTTCACTCCTAAATTCCTCTTATAGTTTCAAGGAAAACACATCAGAATATTTTATTGTCTAGAGACTGTCATTGTCACTCAAATGGACACGCGATCTAATGCTATCCCATGACCCAGAAGGTAGTGGGCTTGAAGGCTTTGACCCTGTAAAGGTGATCATAAGCTAATCAAACTTTTCCTTCTGAAATCTGGACTAAATGATGTGTGATCTCTTGGTCAGTGGGTAGTGAAAGAAGGAGAATTCACAAGCAGAGAAACAGAGGCACAAACAGGAGGCCACATGGGTCAGATAAGCTGGAAGCAAGAAGATAAACCGAACTGTGAGTGGTCCATCCGCTCACATCCTTATAAGACACCAACTTTCTCTTTAAGAGGATGAAATGCCCTGTTTTTGTTTTGAACAATCAAAAATGCTCCAAGCTTGTTTTCTTTCTAGTGTTCACAGTGATTAGCATAAGCTCGACACAAAGTAAGTCTTAATGTTTATGGAAATAAATAATTCATTTGCTTTCTCAAACAACATTGCATTCAAGACTTTGGAAAAATTCCACATAAAATGTCATGACTCTGAAGACAATCTCAAGAGAATTAGCAGACAAGACCCAGACTGAGAGAAAATACTTACAAAAGATAAAGGATCTGCTAAAGGACTGTCATCCAAAATATACAAAAAACTCATGAAACTCAACAATAAGAAAAGAAACAGCTCAATTAAAAAGGGGGGCAAAGACCTGACACTTCACCAAAGAAGATACACAGATGGCAAATAAGTGCATGGAAGGAGGCTCTACATATGTCATTAGAGAAATGCTAGTGAAAATAACTAGGAGAATCCACTACACACCTATTAGAATGACCAAAATCTGGCACACTCACAGCAGCACGTGCTGGCAAGGAGGTGGAGCATCAGGAGCGCTCCTTCACTGCTGGTGGGAAAGCAGAATGGCACAGCTACTCTGGAAGACAGTTTCTTACAAAATGAAACAGACCCTTCTTACCACGTGATTCAGCAATCATGCTTCTTGGTGTTTACCTGGAAGAGTTAAAAAATTTAAGTGCGCAGAGCAACCTGCACAAGGATGTTTCTAGCAACTTCATTCATAATTGCCCAAACTTGGAAGCAATCAGGATGTCCTTCAGCTGGTGAGTGGATAAATAAACTCTGATATATCCAGACAATGGAATATTTTTGAGTGCTAAAAGGAAATGAGCTCTCAAGCCATGAAGAGACATGGAGGAACCTTAAATGCTTATCACTAAATAAAGGAAGCCAACCTGGAAAGGCCATTCATACTCTTTGATTCCCACTATATGCCATTCTGGGAAAAAATAAAACTATGGAGACAGTAAAAAGATTGGTAGTTGCCAAGGTTTGAGTGGGGGGAGGGATGAATACATAGAGCACAGAAAAGTGTTTAAATCAGTGAAACTACTTTGTACGCTACTATTAAATATCATGGTGGACTTATGTCATTTACATTTGTCTAAACCCATGAAATGTCCCTGGAGAAAGGAAAGGCAACCCAATTCAGTATTTTTGCTTGGAGAATCCAGTGGACAGAGGAGCCTGGCAGGCTGCAGGCCATGGGGTCGCAGAGTCGGATATGACTGAGCAAATATACACACAACACACACACCTATAAAACGCACAGCACCGAGAGTGAGCCCTAAGGTAAACTGCGGTCTCTGGGGGATGATGATGGGTCAATGTCGATTCCTTATCTGTTGTTGTACAGTTGGTACACTGTTCCACCTGTAACAGATGTACCGCTCTGATGGGAGATCTTTTAATGCAGGTGGGGGATAGGGGGTGGGGACTATACATGTGTCAGGGCAGGAGTATATAGGAAATCTTTGTGCCTTCTTAATTTTGCTGTGGACCTAAAACTGTTTTAAAAAATACAAAAAAAGCATGATTCTGTCTCAAGGAATGTATGAGATGTACACACAAGTATCTGCAGACAAATAAAAATACAGTAATTTTAAGATGGCTAAAATAACATGTATCATTTAGGATGCTTTTGACTTCAACAAGCAGAAGACCTAGCTTAAACGGCTTGAACAGAGAATCTCACATACTCAGAATCTGGAGATAAGGCAGGTCCAGGGCTGGTTAGTTCAGTTAGTCTCAACAAGTCTCGGGACCGAGTTCCTCCCACTTTTGGGCTCTGCCACCTTCAAGGCGTTGATGTTGGTCCTGAGACTTGTTCCCTCCTTTGATCTCCTCCAAGGATCAAACCTCACACAACAGTCTAAAGACTGGTACAGAGAATGTTCTGAGTTCTGGGAAACTTTCCCAGAGACCACCCAGCTGACTTCCTTTCACATGTATTGCCATTTTTATATCAGTCACTTGCAAGGGAAATGCAATTACCTTTATTGCTTTAGCCTAATCAGGAGTCACACCTGATTACACTGTATTATATAATTGAAATTTGCCAAATGAAATGTTCCCTATCTGTCCCTCTCTCTCACACACACAAGATAAATATAGAAGATGACAGATGGTTAATTAACTAGACGAGAACCCTTTCACACTGTATACGTATATCAAATCATCACTATGTGTGCTTTAAGTATCTTACAATTTTACTTGTCAATTATACCTCAACAAAGCTGAAAAGAGACTTCAGAGGAGCTCATGAAGCATACTGTTGCTTAGTCACTAAGTTGTCCTAAGTCACTAAGTCCAACTCTTTTGTGACCCCTGCCAGGCTCCTCCCTCCATGGGATTCTCCAGGCAAGAATACTAGAGTGGGTTGCCATTTCCTTCTCCAGGGGATCTTCCACGAGCCAGGGATCGAACCCATGTCTCTTGCATCGGCAGGCAGATGCGTTACCGCTGAGCCGCCAGGGAAGTGAGATGCCAGGCAGCTAAGCCCGAGCACCATAACTGGAGAAAGCCCACACGCCACAACAAAGACCCAACCCAGCCACAAAAATACAAAACTGAAAAGATCATCAGGCAAAGACAGCAAAATAAAAACCAGCACTGCGACCAGGCACGGGGCTACGGCCCTCTGAGCCTCTTTAGCAACCCCCCTCCCCCGCTTTACCTCCCTTCCGGATCGATCACCTATTTAGTTGCCCAGCCAAAGCTAAAATCAGTAGCTTTCACCCTGACTATGCTTTAGAATCACCTGGAGAATATGTAAATAAAGTTTATACTGTGGATCCCACCACAAACCAACTAAGCTGGGATCCCTAGAGGTGGGGCCCTGGCATCTACATTTTTAAGAACGCCTTAGGTGATGCTCTTGATGCCACTGCTCTGCCGCACTGGCTTAGAGCCTCTGAGCTCACCGCTGAGGGTCAGAGAGGCGTCCTTCTCTCCGTGGCGCCCATGGCCTCACCTTTGCAGCTTGTATCCCAACAGCCTGGCTAGGAACGTTTAGGAAAAGAGCAAGCCAGCACATGTGCAGCTCATTTCTTTAGCAGGTCTACGCGTCCTGCCCTACTAACACTCATCTGACCCTCAAATAGGTCCATATGAATCCCAGGTTGCCCTGTGTGGAAAGCACAGGCCAAAGCTGAAGTCCTTGCTGCCCTCTGTGCTTCCTAAACACCTGCCGGGAACACAGCGCCCTCCAGCAAGGCAGCATCAGATCAGGGCAGCTGCTTGGGACGGAGGTTGGGCATGGCAAAGAAAAACAAACCACAGTGGTCAGCAATTCATCCAAGCGCTCCCCCGAAGAATGCCCTGAGCAGGCTGAGCTGGAGCTTCACTCTTCCTCCAAGAACGTGGCACCCCTTTTATCACAGTCCTGGGCAGGTGTACTAGCCAGTTATCCTTCCTGGCTCATTCTCATCCCCTCACACCTGATCCTTTAGCCTAAGCTCTGACGCCAGGGTCCACAGCCCACACCACTGACCTCTCATTCATCACCAGTGCCTACAAGGTAAGACACTTCCTGTTCACCTGGAGAAAGATTTCTGGAGTCCTGAACATTGGACCAGAATCCCGGCCTCTGGTCCTTTCCTGAGACATTTCCCTGAACTTCAAGACAGATTTCTTCTCCCTGCACCCCTTCCTGCCTGTCTGCCTTATCTACTCTGCCCTGGGATCTGCTGACTCATTTTCCCCACGTGTCCTTCAGTCAGCGAGCTTGACCTGCAGGATCCCCTTATCACACATCCTAAATGTCTGAATCAGTGACTCTTGATCATGGCTGGACTCCCCTGAGAAGATTACGTGTATACATATGTATTGAGAGTGCTTTGTGGTAGTGAAGCTCTATACAGTCAACAAAAACAAGACCGGAAGCTGACTGTGGCTCAGATCATGAACTCCTTATTACCAAATTCAGACTTAAATTGAAGAAAGTAGGGAAAACCCCTAGACCATTCCAGTATGACCTAAATCAAATCCCTTATGATTATACAGTGAAAGTGAGAAATAGATTTAAGGGCCTGGATCTGATAGATAGAGTGCCTGATGAACTATGGAATGAGGTTCGTGACATTGTACAGGAGACAGGGATCAAGATCATCCCCATGGAAAAGAAACGCAAAAAAGCAAAATGGCTGTCTGGGGAGGCCTTACAAATAGCTGTGAAAAGAAGAGAAGCGAAAAGCAAAGGAGAAAAGGAAAGAGATAAGCATCTGAATGCAGAGTTCCAAAGAATAGCAAGAAGAGATAAGAAAGCCTTCTTCAGTGATCAGTGCAAAGAAATAGACGAAAACAACAGAATGGGAAAGACTAGAGATCTCTTCAAGAAAATTAGAGATTCCAAGGGAACATTTCATGCACAGATGGGCT
>SJYQ01062851.1:519846-575544 GCA_006410935.1 Redunca redunca
GTATAAATTCCCAAAGTTCTCTTTTTAGAGATTCTGATTTAAGCAGTCTAGGCTGAGATCTAAGCATTCTAGAAGTTTCTCAGGTGATCTTCCTATGCAGCCAGGATTGAGAACCATCGATTTAGAATGAAACCTTTGTCAACTCAGATTTTTAGATAAGAGAAACATAACGTCTTTAAAGCGAAGGGAGGAACACAGCTAACAGAAGTCCCACGTGACTCATGCCCAGGGGAAGCAGTTGTGGCCAGTGGCCGGCTCTGCCCTCAGCCTCTGCAGAAGCCTCACAGAGACACTGTCAGCAGCCTCCACTGCCATGCGGATGCCCCCACTGGACCTTTGTCTCCCATCACGGCCCACAGCCTCAGTAGCGAAGCCTTTACACCTGCCCCACTGCTAAGTCTCCCTGGAACCAAGCGCACCGCTGACGGTCCTGAGGCTTCTTGTCTCTGAGGCCAGCTTTGCGGAACGTCCTGGAGCTGGCAAAGTGAGAAATGCAAGAGAAATGCCTCGTGGGCACCAGCAGGCAGCCACAGTGGTTCACAAAGAAGAGGGCTGGGGGCAGGTGACGAGCTGTCCCGGCTTGCTTGTCTCAGTGCTGTTACTGGGACAGTCTAGGACAAGCCAGGTCAGTAGGCCACGCTATGGGTTTGTACCCTTCTGGAATGGAAATTCCTGTGGGGCAGTGAGCCTTCCTTAACACAAGCATATTTTGTCTTCTTTTTGCTCTGTACCCATGCAGGAGTTAATTTTCCAATTTTGTCTTTTTGTTTTTCAAAAAATTAAGCAATTAATGTGTCAATCATAGAAAAATTTAAATATCCAGAGAAGCAAAAGAAAGCAAATGAAATCATGTGTAATCTCATTCCCTAGAGTTAACTACTTATTAAGATTCTAGCATTTCTCCTCCCCTTCTTTTTGTGCATATATATTCTAAATTTCTATGCATATATAAATGTTAAATTAATTTTTCTATTAGAGTAATTAAAGATATTGGGAGAATAGAAAAGACGGTCAGGTGCAAATAAAAGGTGGTACACCGAGGAAAGATAAAAATGAAAACACGAATGGCTAGGTAAGTCAGAGTGGAGTGCATCTAAGCCTTGCCGGAGCCGCGGCCTGCCTTGGAAGCACTGGGGTGGCGCTTTGTCCATGGAGGGAGGTGACTAGAAGCATGAGGCCATGCTCCCTGCATCCCCTCCAATGGGGACCAGGGTTCTGTGTATGTCCCAGGCTCCAGAACTCAGGGGACTGGCCTGCACTTTCCTGAGAGGCTGTTGCTATATATAGCATAGGGCAAAGGCTTAGAGAAGAGAAGCAGAAATGACCCAAGGGAGCACAATGAAGACTTTGAACAGAGACAGAACTCTTCAGCCTGGAAAGAGGGGAAGTGAGGAGCAACTTAATAGCAACCTTCATGGAGATGAAGGGTTTGCGCCACAGGATGACCTGCCGTTCTCCAGCTTCACTAAGGACCAAGAAACGAAAACAAACAAGGGTACGGGGTGTAGGGGCTTTTTACTTTGCTCAATGACTCTTCTTTCTTGACAGCATCCTCAGAACATCTCTGAGACGCTGGAGGAGCTCACACGGGGATTTAGGTTACACAGGAGAAAATGCTCTGAGGGTTGTAAAAGCATCCAGTGAGATTTCCCATGGAGGTCACAGACTCTTCTTTGAAAGGTCAATAAAAATAAAACCATTTTTCACCAAATAGGAATGCTTTATACACCACCCTGCCTAATCAGAATACGTTCCATTTATACTGGGTTGGCCAAAAAATTTGTTTGGGGTTGTCTGGCAAACCTGAATGAACTTTTTGGCCAACCCAGTATATGATACATTTTTGTGTATCTTTCACCTGCCTAAGTTCATTCAGCCTATGAAAGAATCATTTGAGGTCACAAAGAGATGTTATTTTCGCGTTTCCCAGGCGGGGAAAATGAAGGTTTAAGGAAATGAAGCGACTTGCCCAGGTCCCAAGGTGAACTGGGAGGTGGAGTATATTCTAGGCCTGTGGCTCTTGGTCCCCAGGCCTCCTGATGCACGAGTGGTTCTCAGCTTTGAGCTCACAGCAGAATCCCCAGGAGGGCTTGTTAAAACACAGGTCACTGGGCCCACGGCCACAGTTTCTGATTCAGTGAGTCAGAACCTGCATTTCTGACAAGTTCCCAGGCACAGCCGATGCAGCTGTCTGGGAACCACACTCACACCGTCCAGCCAACTAGACTAGCAATAGAAGAAATTTCATAAAGGCCTTAGATCCATGGAAGTGGTATTTACCTTGAAACATCATCTCCATGGAAATCATCAGCTTCTGACTGCCTTTACAACAGGCCCCTGGGTGATCAGAGCACAGCAGCACACGCGTCTGCTCACAGCGCAGGGGGCCACCCTCCTGCCTGAACAGTGCCGCAGAGCAGTACAGCCCAAAGGCCGGAGGTGATGCAGGAAACAGACATTTTCAGCGTCTATTCTATTCTTCTCTAAAAATTATTTTAAATTTATTTTTTAATTTTTAAAATTATTTTTATTTATACCTCTTCTATGACAGGCACTCTTCAGGTCTTTTATAATTATTTTACATGTGCAGTTACTCTTTGATATAGACACAATTATTCCCATTGTACAGACTTAAGAAACTGAGGTTCAAAAAAAGCTATGCAACTTGCCTAAGAAAAGAATTAGAACTTCCAGGTTCAAAACTACTCTCCTCTGGCATCATAGATTTATTTTAGATCCATTACCTGATTTCTATTATTCTCAGCCTAATTTTTGTTAGGTCCTCAGCATGTTACACAGTGGTTCTTTCCCCTATTCCACATGGTTAGTTATTTTCCCCAGCCTATGACATTGTACTTAATTTTATTCTAGTTCATAAAGTTCTTTCCTGGACTTTGTAGCCAGAGTCATTTAGAACTTGTTAGCTGGCTGATTGCTGCTGCTGCTAAGTCGCTTCAGTCGTGTCCGACTCTGTGCAACCCCATAGACGTCAGCTCACCAGGCTCCCCCATCCCTGAGATTCTCCAGGCAAGAACACTGGAGTGGGTTGCCATTTCCTTTTCCAATGCATGAAAGTGAAAAGTGAACGTGAAGTCTCTCAGTCGTGTCAGACTCCTAGCAACTCCATGGACTGCAGCCTACCAGGCTCCTCTGTCCATGGAATTTTCCAGCCAAGAGTCCTGGAATGGGGTGCCATTGCCTTCTCCCAGCTGGCTGATAAGTTTGATACAAAAGATATACATAGGAGGAAATTAATTAGGAAATTGTGGTACAGCCATACTGTGATGTCTATTTAGTACATATTGACAGGACAAGATTGTCATATATTTGATTTTTTAAAAGCAAGTTATGAAACATGCATAGAATGCTGTTTTGTAAAAGAAAAATTGTATGTAAACACACATATGCGTATGCAAGGGCAAATACTCACATTCCAATATATGCACTTAGAGCAAACATCAAAATGTTAATTAACTCAGAATCAGAGGATAATGGGTGACTTTTTAATTTTATCCAATTTACTTCTCTGAATTTTATAATTTCTCTTCCATGGGTGTGTATTATTTTTTGTAAGAAGGTCCTCCTTGGCAGTCCTTAAAATTTCCCTCTTCTCTCCCCACACTAAGTTCTTTATGTGTTCCTGGTGTTTGTTCTCCTAATGAAATATTTAGCTCTGTTCTTCTCTATACCAGAAAATGAGTTGTTTTGGGAGCAGAAAGAAAAAAGAAAAAACCAACCACCCTCCCACCTGTGTCTAGTTAGTACAGACGATCTTATTTACAAAGCAGAAACGGAGACATAGATGTAGAGAGCAAACACGTGGATCGGAAGGGGAAAGGGGGTGGGGTGGGGTGGGAGACAGGGATTAATATATGCACATGCTATTGACGCTCTGCGTGAAGTAGACACCTAATGAGAACCTGCATGGCACAGGGAGCTCTACTCAGGGTGCTGTGGTGAGCCGAATGGGAAGGAGATCCAAACAGGAAGGGGTATATGCGTACATATAGCTGATTCACTTTGCTGAACAGCAGAAACTAACACAACATTGTGAAGCATCTATACTCCAATAGAAATTAACTTAAAAAAGAGAGAGAAGGCACGGCAGCCGCCCTTGGACTCCCATTTTGTACATGCAGTGCAAGTGCTGCTCAAGGCCATCTAAGGGGAGAACACGTGTAATAATGATTTCTCCAGGTTCCAGGGCTGGGCAAGCTATGCGTAAGAATTTATTAATCATTTAGACTTATTTATAAATCTAAATGATTAATGACAACAGCAAATACACCATAATAAATAGTTACAGGAATCAATGAAGTAAACTTACATGTGGCAGCAATGCCTAAACAATTAAGAGCTGGTATTTGAAGCCTCTGCAGAATAAATTCTCTAGCAACTCTCCGCCCAAGTAACTCTGCTGGAGACTCCAGTACAGTAGGGGCCAAAGCTGTGTAGGTTTGGAGAAGGAAGATTTTGCAGTGTGAAGCCAGGACCCCTTGAGGAATAAGCCCCAGGTCCAGGCCTATTCTTTTTTTAGTGTTAATTTATTATTTGGTTGCACTGGACCTTAGTTGTGGTAGGCCAGGTCTTCACTGCGTCACGTGCATTTTTTGTTGTGGCTCACGGACTCTCTAGTTGCTGCACGTGGGTTAGTTGCTCCTCGCCATGTGGGATCTTAGGTCCATAATCAGGGCTCGAACCCACATCCCCTGCCTCGCAGGGTAGATTCTTAGCCATGGGACCACCAGGGAAGTCCCCAGGCCTTTTCTAATAATGATCTTTTTCTGGTGAAACGAGAATGACCAGCTGATGCCCTGGGTCAGGGAACCCGGTCATACCTGATCCTCTGGGTCAATCCACCCACCCAGTTAAAGGGAGTAGATCATCAGGAACAGAATCACCTTTGATCTCTAAGGTGGTTAGAGCCAGAAAAGGGAAAGAATGTGCCTTCTTTCATGTGAGTTTATAGGAAGGACAGCGTCAGGAAGTGGGGAGTGAGGGGGCAGGGAATTATTCACCGTGCAAAGAGAAATGTTTGAGACTAGGTTGTCTCTAAGCCTGCAAATAAAAAAATCTATAAACTTTCAGAATAAGATTATGAGAGTGAAAGTAATTTCTGGCCCAGGTCCCAACCTATAAGTGCTTCATGGGGACAGCTTTCCAGAGCAAAACAAAGACAGTGACCCACTAGGTCCGTGGGGCCTGGCCTGGGGGCTGGTTGCTTAACGCTGATTGTCTTCTAAAGAGCTCTGCAGAGAGCAAAAGTCATACAAGCTTCTCAAGTTTTCTTCCTGGGAGAGCTAGCCTCTGGATTCCTGGCACTCCACCTGCCTTGTCTGTCCTGTTGCCATTAAACAGGTGCCGTAGGCACAGGGTATACAAAGGGATGACCACAGGCCCTGCCCTGCAGGCTCGGGACCAGCACAGCTATCTGCAGGAGGGTGTCTGGTGCCAAGAGCAAGGTGCCCCGCTGCTGCACTTCCACGAGGCAGATCCCGCTTGAACAGATTCCCTCTGCCTCCTCTCTGCCCTGTCAGGGATGAATGTACCCCAGACTCGCTTGCTCTCTGCAGTGATCTTTGGAAACAGATGTGCGTGGAAGGCATCCGCTCCTGGCCCAGTCTGCCTGCCTGCTGTGAATTAAATCCACATCTCCAGCCCCACTTTAGCATGCCCCGGGCTGTCCGTGGCTTGTTCTTTCTCCCCATCCTGGGACTCGGAGGGTCTGCACAGACTGAGGCCCTAGGAGGGTGGGCTGGGCAGAACAGCAGGGAAATGAGCCACCCGGTGGCCCCCTCACACCCTGAGTCCTCAACCAAAACAGCACTGAGATGTTTCTTGAGCAATCTAAGCTAGGACATAAATGCACAGCAATCATGGGAACGTCTCCGCTTCAGCAGAGAAGCAAACCATCACCTCGAATCTGCCAAGGAGAGAGCTCTCAGAAACAGTCTTTAGGGACCTTGACAAGAAGCTAAATACCATGAGGCTGAATACAATGTCGTTTTCTAGCCACATTTTTTGCAGTTCCGTATTTTGTGTTTGTAATTCCTAACCACTCACTGTATCACTCTGCCTCCCACTTCTCCAGAAAGGTCCAAGGAAGTGGAGTCTCACTGAGCTGACTTCCAGAATAGTAGTGATTCTTGCCATCCATTGGCTAATTGTACATTTCCTCCTCTACAGAACTGGGACCCGTCTTTTCTACCTGAGCTCATTTCTGCTCTCCATGCAGGAGAGCCACTGAGAACTCATTCCCTCTGCCTTTCTGCAGTTTATCTAAATGCCATGACACTGATCCTTCTGATCCACTCTCCCCCTCCCCACCTATTTCTCAGGGTGCACTGCTGTAGTCTGCGTTTCCAAAACCACTTGTATCGACAGCTACGAGAGCCCCGTTGTATAGAGCCTCAATCTCAACTACTAAGAATGAAACTAGAGCAAACCTTTTGAATGGGTCCCTTAAAAGCTAGACAGATGACAAACAAGCACCTGACAAGATGCTCAGTACCACTTGTCCTTAGAGAAAAGCAGATTAAAGCCGCACCGAGATACCACCACCTATTAGAATCGCTAAAACTAAATTACACCAACAATGCCAACTGCTAGTGTGAAACAGTTGGTTTCGCAACTGAGGATGAAACCATCCTCCCGCTGAGGATGTGAGACAACTAGAATGTTCACACGCTGCTGGTGGGAATGTAAAGTGGTACAACCATTTCAGAAATCAGTCTGCCAGTTCCTTATAAGGTTAAACACATACCATATGACCCAACAATCCCAGTCTTAGAAATAAAAACCTATGGACATATAACACACTTGATGAGAATGTTTACGGTAGGCTTATTCAAAATTGCCCAAAGCTGGAAACAGCCTTAAGGATCCTTTCACTGGGAATGGATAAACGATGCTGTACCCATGCAATGAACTGTTACTCAGCAACGAAAAGTAAGGAACATTTGTGTGTGTGTGTGTGTGTGTGTGTGTGTCTCTTTTTTTTTTTCATTTTATTTTATTTTTAGTTTTAGGAACATTTTTAATAATACATTCTACAATAGGAATGACCCTCAAAAACATTATACTAATACAGGTCACAGGGACTTAAGATCCAGCATTCATCTCTAGTTTCTCAAACTATGAATGTTGGTTGTCTCCAAAGGTCTACCATTAATGGAGGGTGAGGAGCAGACTCAGAGGAGAGACAGAGGCAGGTTTGGAAGAAGAGAGTGTTAGCTTTAGCATATGTAATTTAGGTTTTAGCATTGTGAAAATAATAAGACTTTATGTACCAATTAAGTGGGGCTAAAATGACTATAAAAGGCAAAAGTATCTATAGACATTGACATTTGTCCACACTGAGACATATACCCACACAGAGATAGTGAATGAGTCTTGGATTTGCCACTCATTTTGCAAGACTTAAAACCAAAACAACAGATTTTCAGATTATTAAAGTATTATTCTGAGGAAACACACAGAAAAAAAAACCCATTACCCTACGTGAAAGAAGTCAGACTCAAAAGTCCACATGATGCCTGCTTTTCCTCTGTTATGATATTTTCCTGAGAGTCTTGCAAAGGCAAAACGTTAGGGGCAGAAAACAGACCAGGAGTTGCCAGGGACTGGGGGTGAGGAGAGGGGCTGGCTACAAAGTGGCGTGGGGAGATTCTGGGAGTGGTGGAGGGTTCTAGACCCTACTTAGACCCTGCTTAGGGTGGTGGTTCCACCACTGTACACATTCCTCAAAGTCCACCAGAACTTGACAGTGAGGATGAATTTTGCCCTACGTAAATTGTGCCTTACATTTTAAAATCTGAAGCCAGAGATGGACTCTGTCTCTAAGCCGGCTGCATAAACACCCACGATGACACATTCCCAGTCAGCCTCTCCTGGAGGGCCACGCCTCTGCTTCTCTCCCCACAACCAGATGAGAAATGTCAGCCTGTCGGCAGCATCTCAAGTGTATGCCTAGTCGTGTCCTGCTCCAGGATTCCTGTCCAGGAAATTCCATGAACAGAGGGCCTGGTGGGCTACGGTCCACGGGGTCTCAAGAATCAGACATGACTTAGCAACTAAACTGCAACCACATCAGGAAGCCCTCACAGGAATCGAGAAAGAGAAGCTATCGCCCCCAAAGCTTTCCTGGCACCCCCTCGGTAGTCCCTCCTCCCGCCCTTGCTGGCCCCTCAGTCTCAAGAGCCACTGACCTGCTGTCACTATAGGTTAGTTGCAAATTTACAGTTTTACATAAATGCAATCATACAAAATTGTTCTTTTTGGGGGGAGGGTCTGGGTACTTTCAGGAAAATTATTTTAAGGTTTATCCATGTTCCCACATGCATCAAAAATTCATTCCATCTCAGCAATGAGATGGTTGGACGGCATCACTCACTCAATGGGCATGAGTCTGAGCAAGTTCTGGGAGACAGTGAAGGACCAGGAAGCCTGGCATGATGCAAAGAGCTGGACACAACTGAGTGACTAAACAGAAACAAAGGCTTCCACCAGATGGCTACACCACAATCTGCTCCTGCTGTAAGTTGCTACAGCCGTGTCCGACTCTGTGTGACCCCGTGGATGGCAGCCCACCAGGCTCCTCTCTCCCTGGGATTCTGCAGGCAAGAATACTGGAGTGGGTTGCCATTTCCTTCTCCGACACCACAATCTAGTTATCCATTCATCTCTTGGTGGACATTTCAACTGTTTCAAGGTTTGGAGCGGCCTTTCTCTTGAACCAGGCAGGCTGGCGGTCCTTTAGGAAACACCCAGAGCTCCTCACTCTGGCTTCTTGCCTCGACCTCCTCCTAACCTGCCCCACAGAAACAGCAGGAGTCATTCTGAAGTAGCAGATAGATAGGACCCAGGTTAATCTGCTGCAGCCAGTTTCAGGCTGACCCTTTAAGATAAGGATCAGTGGGAATGATGCACCCTGATTGGGTGAAAGACAAAACAGCCCTCCATAGCGGCCTCAGTTTTGTGGTCGAGAGGATTTCCCAGACTGACAGGTGCACAGAAGGGGTCTTAAGACATCTTCTAGTAACCTTGGTTTCTTCGTAATATCATTAGTATTGTGGTTTTGACACACACACCCTTGTGGATTTTGTTTCTGGAAAGGTTCAAGATGGCGCCTGGTGGAAGCCCAAATAAGAAATTATAGATAAGGCGATCATAGGGGAGGGAAAAAGGGAGTCACCCTCATCTAATCCTGGAAGACTAACTCCATATTAATAACCTAAGCTTCGATCATAGGGGAGGGAAAAAGGGAGTCACCCTCCTGGGAGTCACCTAAATCCTGGAAGACTAACTCCATATTAATAACCTAAGCTTCCGCTGTAGGTGTGCCCACTCTGCAGGTTTGCCAGGGCATTATCCCACACGTACTGTACTTCTCATAAACTCCTTGTCTGCTCTGCAATCTCGGTCACTTTAATGAATTCTTTCTTCAAAGCAGATGAGGACCTTTACCTGCAGAAAACAACTCCACAGAACGTGAGAACAGCAGTGGGGAGCACTGGCATCTCTTTAGGGCTGCTCCGCTCCCTCCTCCTCCCCACTGCCCCCCCCCAGCCGCCCCCCGCCCCGTTCCGGTGGCCTCTCAGATTGCAACTGCCCCTTGATTTGAGCCAGAAAGAGAGGCGACCCGGTGAGGACTGGGGGAAATGGGGGCGGCCCAGTAGTGACTCCTCCTCTCTGCCTCTGCTGCGTGACTGGTCGCTGCGTTTCTATACCGACTCTCAGAACACATTTTTAAGAGCCCAGCAAAGAATGTCCATAGCAGTGCTTCTTAAACTTTGACGTGAATGGAAATCATTATAGAATCGTGCTAAAATACAGATTCTGACTCAGGCCTGGGAAACAGGACTCAGATTCTCGATTTCTAGCAAGATCCTAGATGACTTGATGAGGTGGGCTTCACACCACACTCTTGGGAAGGGGTCAGCCACAGGTGTGTAATCATTTAGTAATTGCTTTTTAACAAGAGTTTAATCAGTACCTGTAAAACTCCACTAAATACAGGCTGGTTACAGTCTTCCCCTCTCCTGCAGAGCCCCACGGCTCTTCTGATCCAGCCAGGGCTTCCTACTAAACACTTCCTGTGCTCCCTCGAAGCCAGGAGGCAGAAGGACTGGATGATGTCAAATTGTAGAGGGTTAAGAACAGCATCCCTTGTTGGCAACATATCTGCTGCTTCTCTTTTCTTCTGCCTTGTACAATAGTTCCTTGGAAATATCAAGTTCAGGAACTAAGATTCTGTAGAAATGGGTTATAGGATAGGCTGAGAGACAGGAAAAAGGGGGAAAGGAAACAAAGATATTCAGAAGAAAGCCAGGAGGAACTCCCTAAGTATGTTCCCAGGCTGATCCAGTGTCAGACCAAGGACCGAACAGGGAATCAGATGTGCTGTGAGTTGAAAACCTCAGTCCTCAAGCAAACTTTCCAAACAGGTCTTAACTGCTCCACTGTCCCCATAAATGCCCCTCCCCTTCCTCTCACTGGCCCTCAATGAGCCCCATGTCTGAGCATCCCTTTGGCTCATTCTTTAGATTGTATATACTTGCTGCTGCTGCTGCTAAGTCGCTTCAGTCGTGTCCGACTCTTTGCGACCCCATGGACTGCAGCCCACCAGGCTCCCCCGTCCCTGGGATTCTCCAGGCAAGAATACTGGAGTGGGTTGCCATTGCCTTCTCCAATGCATGAAAGTGAAAAGTGAAAGTGAAGTCGCTCAGTCGTGTCCGACTCTTTGCGACCCCATGGACTGCAGCCCACCAGGCTCCTCCACCCATGGGATTTTCCAGGCAAGAGGACTGGGGTGGGTGCCATTGCCTTGGCACACAGAGCCTAATCCTAATGGAATCATTTTTTCCATAGGGACCAACCATCACAGACCTATCTCGGGTGGAAATGAGCTGGTAATGGTAACTGTGGAAAAATCTCAGATCCCCGGGAGAAAAGTTTCCCTAAAGTGATTCACTCAATCAGGCAAATGAACTCCCATCTCCTCTAAGGCGCCGGGCACTGTGGACACAGCGCTGCCCTCGAGAGAAGACATGACATAGACTGCGGTCTCTCCACTCCTTCATTTGGGGAGGCACAAACAAGCTTCTTAGGAGACCAGAGAAGAGAAGACCACTTCGAACCATGGTTACTGGGAAGCCGGCCTTGGGCAGATGGCACCTAGCTGGTGAAAGCTAGGGAGAGGGTTTTCCAAGACCAAGTTACCCTTGAGAGGCCTGCTGTCTGTGGAGAAAGGAGAGGAACGGGACAGGGAGATGTGGCAGGAGGCCTGAGGCCCACCTGCGAGCTCAGTCACTTCAGTCCTGTCCAGCTACTTGGGACCCTAGTCACTGTATCCCGCCAGGCTGCTCAGCCCATGGGATTCTCCAGGCAGGGTTGCTGGAGTGGGTTGTCATTTCCTCCTTTAGAGGGTCTTCCTGACCCGGGATCAAACCCATACGTCCTGCATCTCCTGCTTTGCAGGAAGATTTTCTTGCTGCCCAAACCATATTTGATGACTAACTGAGGATACAGAGGTGACCGAACCAAAACGGTTCCAGGTTGATTGGCCCCAACGTGCTTGGATCAGAGCATGGAGAGTCGGGAGGTGAGGAGAGCAGTTAAGAGGCCTGCGTGTCAGTCCAGGTGGAAGGGCCTCAGCCAGGAAGAGGTTCTGAGAACAGAAAAGTGGTTCAGATGAGCGGTAGCGAAGCAAGACGCCCCCGGATCGGCGGCTGCATGTCAGATGTAACGGAGAGCAGCCGCGAACTCGAGTCTTTCTGGGAGAATGACCGTTTTGAACCACGAGTTTGGTCTTGGGGATATTGAGACATTTATGTGACTGTGCCCAGTAGGCAGTTAGAAACACAAACCTGCAGCTTTAAGAGCCACAGCCTCCTAGAAACTCACATGTGGGCTGCTCAGGCCAAGGTCCTTCTACAAGCAAGCAAACAACAGGAGAACCTCCAGGACCCCACCAGTGCCGCTCCCTGGGGCTGAGTGAGTCAGAAAGCTCGTGGAATGCTCGTGTTTGTGGAGGGAACAGGCCCCTCTGCAGTAACAGATCCGGGGCCGAGCACGGCCCACCGTGGAGGTGCGTGTAGAGCTGTGGGAGCATGGCTTGCGGCGGGGAGAGGGCAGGCTCTTTCCTCTCAGGCCTACATTTCCCTGGTGCTTACAACGCCAGGCACTGGATGAAGCTCGGCTAAGTGCGGACTCACCCCAGGAGGTTCTGTCTGCCTTCTGTATGCAGAGCGGACAAACTACTCCAAGAAGGAAACAGAAGCAAACAGTCCCAGGGGCAGGAATTCAAGAAGCTGAGATGCCCCTGCAGTCAAAAACAAAACAATTCCAAGTGATAGCCGTGCTTACCATTGTCAAATGCTACCAAAAAGTCGGAAAGGAGAACTGAGCAGAGGCGACCAAACTGGGGACTTAAAGGCCACCATGACTTTGGCAGCAATTTCAGAAAGACAAAAGCAAATACTGTATATTAACACATACCTGGAGGAGGAAATGGCAACCCCTCCAGTATTCTTGCCTGGAAAACCCATGTACAAAGGAGCCTGATGGGCTACAGTCCATGGGGTTGCGAAGAGTTGGACATGGCTGTGCAACAACCCACATATTAATGCATATATATGGAATCTTGGAGAAGGGAATGGCAACCCACTCCAGTATTCTTGCCTAGGAAATTCCATGGACAGGACAGCCTGGCGGGCTACAGTCTATGGGGTCCTAAAGAGTTGCACTGGAGGAGGAAATCGCAACCCACTGCAGTATTCTTGCCTGGAGGATCCCATGGGCCGAGGAGCCTGGTGGGCTACAGTCTAGGGGGTCGCAAGAGTCGGACACAACTGAGTGACAAAGCACCGCACATATGGAATCTAGAAAAGTAGTACAGATGAACCTATTTGCAGGGCAGGAATAGAGACACAGACGTAGAAAAAGGACTTGTGGACACAGTCGGGAAAGGAGAGGGAGGGATGAATTGAGAGAGCAGAATGCACTACGATGTGCGAAATAGATAGCTGCTAGGAAACAGCTGTGTGGCTCAGGGGGCGCAGCTCAGCGTCTGCGACAACCCAGAGGGCGGCAGCCGGGTGGGAGGCTCAGGAGGGAGGCGATGTATGTACTCATAGAGCTGGCTCACTTTGCTGCACAGCAGAAACTAACGCAACATTGTAAAGCGATTGTGCCCCAATAATAAAATTAAAACACCAAAATGTCAGTATTTTTAAAAATTATGTATATGTGTGTGTGCATATGTATTTCTATACATATATATGTATATAGGAAAAGTCTTTAAAAAGTCAATAAGGAGAGCTGAGCAGAGGCCAGTCCCAACTGGGGACTTAGAGGTCACGGTGACCTTTGGTAGCAATACCAGTTAAGCTTCCAAGAAAGTCACATTCTAAGGAATTAAGGAAGGTGGAGGAGGGACATTGCGTGTAGATGTCTTTTTGAAAAATTTTGGTAATAAAAAGGACAATGAGTGCTGGTAGTCAAGTGAGAGCAATGTAGGATTCCTCTTTCTTTTACAATAAGAGAGCCTGGGGCAGGTTGATATTCAGAGGAAGAAAGAACCCATGGGATGGGAATGTTCAAAGATGAAGGAGGTAATTAACATTCTAGATTCAAGAATGGAAAACTCGGACGGCTCGCCTCTGGCGGCCCTGCCCTGCCCACAGCCCTCAGTGGGGAAGTGGGGCCCCAGCCAACATCCCTCTGCTTGGACCCCGAGTCCATTCTGGAGCCACCCTGCGGGTATCTGTGGTTTCTCTCTTCTGCTCTTTTTCCCTGGCAGTGAATCACTGGCCTGAAGCCCAGTTTCCTACTGGTATTAATCCTGCGTGTTCTCACCTGCAAATAAACTTCTGCTCAGACCCAAGATCTCAAGAAACAGGTTTTTCTAGTCCTGAACACCAGAATCCCCTGATATCCAGTGACACCTCTTTAAGCGCTGACCACTTGTCCGCCTCGATCTCTATGAACTCCAGCTTTGTGAATGTGAACACCCAGGATTTGGGACTTGGTTTGGAAATTTTGCTAGTTGTTCTTCTCCCAAGAGACCTCACCTGGAAAAACACCCTTTTAACCCATAACTATCGAATAGCTTGCTTTATTTGCCCCAAATAGCCAGTGTTTGGCTTTCTCCAGCTTGGGCAGCCTGCTGTTGCTTGCCGTTAGGGGTTGAGACCAGGAAAAACTGCTCTAGGGTGTGGGTGGGGGGTGGGGTGAGGGCTGGCACACCCCTCCCTCCAGGAAGTTTAAAGGAGGGGAGAGTTCAAGGAATTCCAGCAGGCCAGCCTGAGCTCCCCAAGCTCCCCAATCAGCCATCAGCCTGTCTGTCCTTTAATTTAGCCTCTATAGCACCCACTTCCCTGTTTGCCAGAAAATGTTAGGGAAACACCCGCAACATGCCAGGCTCCAGAAACAAGAGAATAAAACACCGAGAAAGCCTCGGGAAAGACTGAAACTGGCCCATCAGTGACTCAGAGACCTAGACACGCCTGAATCTCCCTGCTTTCAGCCAAAGAGAAAGGGGAAAACCTGTTTTATCTGCAATCTCAGCACTGGGGCTTCCCTTAACCAATAAGACCTCAGGCCTCTCTCACCCCCTGCCCCCGACCCTAGTCCCCCCATAGGAGGTGGAGGAAGCCAAGCCATCCCTGGGCATTGCTGGGCACAACGGCCAGCACAGGATGCCAGGCCCTTAAACACTGCAAGCCTGAAGGTGAGGGTGAATGAATGCAGCCTGCCTGATCATTCTTGCTATTCATCATAGCAACAGGAACATAAGCATGTAAAAAAATTTTTATTTTGTATTGGGGTATAGCCAACAACAATATTGTGAAAGTTTCAGGTGAATAGCGGAGACTCAGCCACTCATATACATGTATCCATTCTCCCCCAAACTCCGCTCCCATCCAGGCTGCCACATGACAAAGAGCAGATTTCCCTGTGCTGCACAGTAGGTCCTCATTGGGTATCCATTTTAAATATACCAGAGTGTGCACGTTCACCCCAAACTCCTTAACTATTCCTTCCCCCTATCCTATACCCCGGTAACCAGGTTTGTTCTCTAAGTCCGTGAGTCTGTTTCTGTTTTGTAAATAAGGAGCATGATGAGCATTTTGAATGTTTGAAACTCAACTCAAACACCTGGCCCTGTGCCAGCAGAAGCCCCATCCCCAGCGGCGTCCCACCCTTCTACTGTTTAGCAGTTAGAGAGCAGCAGGGGCCCAATAAAACAACCAGGAAGAACCATTTCCTTCGTAAACTGCTAAGAAAAAATGAATTGAACATCCTTGAATACACAGTTTTGTACACATGCTTAATTATTTCTTTTCAACAATTCCTGCTGCTGCTGCTGCTGCTAAGTTGCTTCAGTCATGTCCGACTCTGTGCGACCCCAGAGACGGCAGCCCACCAGGCTCCGCCATCCCTGGGATTCTCCAGGCAAGAACACTGGAGTGGGTCACCATTTCCTTCTCCAAGGCATGAAAGTGAAAAGGGAAAGTGAAGTCGCTCAGTTGTGTCTGACTCTTAGCGACCCCATGGACTGCAGCCCACCAGGCTCCCCCGCCCATGGGATTTTCCAGGCAAGAGGTCAAAGGAAAAACTTACTTTTAAGACTTTTGATAACAACTTATATTCTACATATATGAAGGTATGACTTTTTAAAGGATGCTTACCAATGCCGGGTATTTTTTCTTAGCAATTTACTAAGGAAATGGTTCTTTTTTTTTTTTTTTTTTTTACTTTTAAAATTTTTATTTTAACTTTAGTTTACTTTACATTACTGTATTGGTTTTGCCAAACATTGACATGAATTCACCACGAGTGTACAAGCGTTCCCAAACATGAATCCCCTCCCACCTCCCACCCCATGCCATCCCTCTGGGTCCTCTCCTTGCACCAGTCCCAAGCATCCTGCATTCTGCATCTGACATCAACTGGCGATTCGTTTCTTGCTTGATAGTATACATGTTTCTTTATGATTGTTTTAATATGCATTTCCTGGTTCCCTGGTGGCTCAGAGGTTAAAGCGTCTGCCTCCAATGCGGAAGACCTGGGTTCAATTCCTGGGTCGGGAAGATCCCCTGGAGAAGGAAATGGTAACCCACTCCAGTATTCCTGCCTGGAGAATCCCATGGACGGAGGAGAAGCCTGGTAGGCTACAGTCCATGGGGCTGCAAAGAGTCGGACACAACTGAGCGACTTCACTTCACTTCACTTCAGATGGTAAAGAATCTGCCTCCAGTGCAGGAGACCAGCATTCGACCTCTGAGTCGGGAAGATCCCCTGGAGAAGGAAATGGCAACCCACTCCAGTCTTCTTGCCTGGAGAATCCCATGGACAGAGGAGCCTGGTGAGCTATATAGTCCATGGGGTCACAAAGAGTCGGACAAGACTGAGTGACTAACACTCAATTTCCTTGTTTACAAGTTTTATAGAAATTTTTTTCACAAAAGTTTTAGCTAGTTGATTTTTTCTATAAATACCCATTTTGATTGTTAACAGATTTTTTCTGTTACTCTATTTTGATTAGGAGAATTTCTTGTATATGAAGATTTTAAACCTTAGATCCACTCTGTGTGTTGGAAATATCATTCAAGGTTGTCATTTGACGTTTAATGTCGTTTACAGTGGTTTTAAAAATGTATAGACATGTTTAGTTTTTACTGTGTCCACTTCACTGATTTTCCCCCTTATGTTCTGTCTTTAACATCATGTTTAGAAACCATTTCTCTACCTCGAGAGATTCATGTTCACTTTTATTTTCTTGCAGTTCTTTCTGAACAATAACACTTAATGGCTTTATTACCCAGTGAGGAAAGCTGAAGAGAATCAGAACAACTCTCCAATGACTTGACTGAGTACCCAGCTCAATATCTGCTTTGCTGTCATTTGAAAGATGTCTCTCTTGGGAAAGGACAGGATTCCTTGGCATTTTGTGAGCCTCCTGGGAGCTGCCTAGCATTCTGACTCTGGAAATTTTCCGCATCCCCCGAGTCTTCATTTCCCGTCTCAGAGGTTACCGGCTTGCGTCAAGCTGATTTCTTTGCTGCTGTTGATGGAAGCCATGGGTTTACCATCTGTGTGCGCTTGGACCACTCATCTTCCTCTCCAGTCTCCTCCAAAGAATATGTTTAGGAAAAAATAAACACCTAGAGCTCCCAAGGACACTGAAAACTGGTCCAAGGACTCCAGCATTTCCTTTCTTAAAAAAGAAGAAGATCATCGCCTTTGTAGACCCTCACTAAATCTTCTTCCTGCAGACAGCCCACCCAGGGGACCGCCTCTATCTGGCTCTGATCCTCACTCGGTAAACTTGTTTTCCAGGCTCTCGTGGGCGTTCTTGTGGAGTGGCAGAAGACTCAAGTATTCAGCAGCACCATCTCAGCAGCCACCGGAAGTGGGAAAAGATCATCTAAGTGCACGATCATCACGCCCTGCGGCACAGGGTGTCCGTCTGGACACTTTGCCAGGTGGGGAAATGCCTAAGCAAGAAGCTGCAGTCAACGAGACAGTCAAGCGAATGGACCACTTGTGAGTGCAGAGCCAGTGAATTCCCAAACCTTGTAATATTTCTCCCTCCTTACTGTGAACAGAAATGAAGAAAAATATTTTCTCTGCATAATTTATCTTCATCCCCTCATTTCACCATCTTTTCCCCCTTGTATTACAATTATTACAATTACTGCCATTGTATTTTTCCTCTTGTATTACAATGACTAAAGAAAAATATTTTCCCTGCATAATTTATCTTCATCCCCTGACTTCGCCATCTTTTCACCCTTTGTTACAATTACTGCCAGGGTCTCTCAAGAGTCATCCCAGAGAGCTACAAGGACAAAGGTAGAAAGGTGAGGCACCTCGGCTGAGACAGGGATGGAGGGACTCTGTTCAACCCGACCGGATTCTTAGGAAACAGCCTCACTGAGCTAATCCAGGTCTTCTCCCTGCCCTCCTGCACCTACCCCAGGAAGGTGCAGGAGGACAGGGTGTCTGCAGTCCCTGCTGTGGAAACTAGCAGTGGGTCTGAAGCTGGCAGCATCCTGCTCCTTCTTCTGAAACAGAGCTTCAAACTTAGGAGAGAAATAAATGCCTGTGAAATACCAGCTTTCAGGCATGTACCCTTTCTTCTCTCAGAAACAGACTTAAACAGTCTTAACCAAGGAGTGAGGGACTGCTGGGGGCAAAAGAAGGCTGCAACAGAGATGAAAAATCCTAAGAATCTCAGCACAGCACACTACCACACTAAACCCAACCATCAACAGCTTGCTTTGTCTAAATACACTTTCCTTTTTAGAGTTTACTTTCAGATTTACAGAATTATTGTGAAGAGAGAGTTCCTGTATACCCAGTTTCCTATTATTAACATCTGACGTTCGTATGGCACATTTCTTACAGTTAAAGAACCAAATATTGATACATTATTAAAGCTATACATTATTGAGGTTTCTTGGTTTTTATTTAATATCTTTTTTCTGTTCCAGGTTCCTATCCAGGACTTCTCCCCCCCATTGCATGTATTTGCCATGTCTCTTTGGGCTCCTCTTGGCTGTGGGCTTCTCAGACTTGACTTGTTTTGAGCGCCTTGACAATTATGAGAACTGGTCAGGTATTTTGTAAAATGGCCTTCAGTTTGGGTTTGTCTGACGCTACTCTCAAGATTAGACTGAGTTACTCCATTTTTAGGAGGAAGATGGCAGAGGCGAGGGCTCATGCTCGTCACATCCTGTCAGGAGCACATACCATCAACAGCTTCCCCACTGTTGGCATCATCCTCGATCATCTGGCTTGAGGTGGTGTGGGGCAGGCTTCTCCACTGCACAGTTGCTCTCCTTCTTGCCCTTTCCATCAACTTCCCTGGGGGTCTGATGGTAAAGACTGTGTTTCCAATGTAGGGGGCATGTGTTCGATCCCTGGTCAGGGAACTAAAATTGTAGTGTGGCCAAAAAAAAAGGAAGAAAGCTATTATGCTGAGGCCACACTTAAGGAGTGTGTGCCCTGCCTTCTTGAGGACAGGTTGTCCACATTAATGATTTGGAGTTCTTCTCTTCTTCCACATTTATTTATTTTTATCACTATTGATGATATTATCATATTATAATACATTTAAGTTCTAAGTTACATGCATTATAATTATAGTATAACTTTAGGTTATAGTTCAATATGACTTTAACCAACAGTTTTTTTTTTTTACTTTTTATTATAAAATATTTTGAATATATATACAAATTTTTTTAAAAAAAATAGTAAAATGAGCCCTCACATACCAGTCACCCAGTCCCAATACCTGTTAAACAATGGCAATTCTACCCCCCAAATATCCTTAAGTATTTCTTTATGTGTCCCTAATAGACAAGGATTTTTTAATAAATAACTATAATACAATGAGCAGAGCTAAAACAATTAATAAATCCTGAAAAGCGAATAGTCAAAATTCAAATGTTACATTGTTTCATAATTGTAAATTTTGTAGTTTTTCTTCTAAATCAAGATCTGAATCAGACCCACACATTGTGATTAATGTGTGCCCATTAAGTCTTAAGAAATCTATAAATTCCCTTTTTCTCTCTCTTTCTTTAAGTTTTGCAATTTATTTGATTGAGGAAACAATTGTACATCCTGAGAGTTTCCCACACTGGTTAGGCTGCTGCTATTACTCAGGTGTAGTTAGCGATTCCTCCAGTCTCTGTAGTTCCTTTACATTGGTAGCTGATGTAAAGCCACTGTTGGTTTTCAAAGCTTCATCAATCTTCAGTGCATAATGAGACAGAAGTTACCTGTCCTTGTTAGGGAGACCAAGCACACGGAAGCGGGTCCGGGCAGGGTCACCTCTGAGCCTTGAGCCAGCATTGCTGTCTGGTGGACGTGTGCCACGAGCCTTCAGAACACCATCCTCGCCTGAAGGCCCCGCAGGATGCCTGCTGGCTGGCTGTGGAAATGGTGGCATGCTACCTAGGCGTGAACTGCAACAGAATCCCCACAGAACTCAGGTTCAAAGTGGTCTGCACAGACCTCAACCTCCTGTTTCTATTAATTTTTAAACGTTTCTGAGGTTCTTTATAGGCAGCAGCTGATACGCTGTTTCCTTTTTAAATTTATTTATTTTTTAACTGAAGGATAATGGCTTTACAGAATTTTGTTGTTTTCTGTCAAATCTCAACATGAATCAGCCATAGGTATATGTATGTCCCCTCACTCTTGAACCTCCCTCCCATCTCCCTCCCCATCCACCCCTCTAGGTTGATACAGAGCCCCTGTTTGAGTTTCCTGAGACATACAGGACAGTCCCATTGGCTATCTATTTTACAGATGGTAGTGTAAGTTTCCATGTCACTCTCTCCATACTGCCCACCCTCTCCTCCCTTCTCCCTGTGTTCCTGAATCTGTTCTCTCTGTCTGTTTCACCATACCGCCCACCCTCTCCTCCCTTCTCCCTGTGTTCCTGAATCTGTTCTCTCTGTCTGTTTCACCATAGCTGCCCTACAAATAAATTCTTCGGCACCATCTTTCTAGATTCCATACATATGCGTTAGTATACGATATTTATGTTTCTCTTTCTGACTGACTTCACTCTGTGTAATAGGCTCTAGTTTCATCCACCTCATTAGAATTGTCTCAAACGCGCTCCTTTTTATGGCTGAGTAATATTCAAATTAACTACTTAAATTCCTGTGCCCTGTGATCAGAAAGAGCTACTTAATAGGTATGAAGTCTAGGTTTTGAAGAGGTTGGGATCTCTTGTTCAAAAGTAATAAGAATTTCAAGATGGCAACAGCATAGCTTTAAACCAAGTGCTGGGCCCTTCTGAATGTAGGACCCTGTGTGACTCCAGGATCCAAGAAGCCCTTCCTGCCTGAGATCATCCTTAGGAGGTAGATGGGGAGATGGGTACTCTTAGCATCTCAATCCCTTATACAGGCTGAAGGAAAGGCAGCTCTGCAGACAGGCCACTTCCAGCCAGAGCCCTCCAAGTTCTCTGTGGCACACCCAGGACACCAAGACATACTGTTAGGGCCTCACGGGAGCCGGGACAGGTTCAGCAAGAGATAATAGGCCAAAAATACCTGAGCCATGCTTCCGGGACTTCCAGATAGCTTGAGCAATCAGGGAGGTCCTCCTCTTTCCGGGACTTCCGGATAGCCCTAGCCAATCAGGGAGGTCCTCCTCTTTCCGGGACTTCCGGATAGTCCTAGCCAATCAGGTCCCCCTCAGTGTCCAACCTGAGCCAATCAAGACGAGACGTGAGATTCGAAATTCAAGCATGCACGCACCAGTTAACCAATCATGTAATGCCAACTAACCCGCGGGACTGCCTGTATATAAGCAGCTGTGAGTCAGCGCTCGGGGCCCTTGTCGGATCCCACTTCGCTGGGTAAGACCTGGGACCTGGCTCTAGCTAGCAATAAAACCCTTTTATGCCTTTGCATGGCTGTGGACGTCTTATTCTCTCAGTTCTGGGGACTCGGACTCTGGGCATAACAATACCACCCTCCAGGGCAAAACCCTCATGATCTGACTCAGGGACACCATCAGCAAAAGCCTTGGCTCTGCATCCAGGCAGGATGGAAGAGTTTTGGGGCAAGTTATCTAGCAGGCAAGAGCGAAACAGGACTCCATGTTAGATCTGTCTCTTTGACTTTAACCTTTGCTTTTCATTACTTTTGTTATGATAATCATACATCATGGCCTGCCTCGGGGAACCCTGCCCTCGTGTGAAAGCCTGCAGTAAAGAAGAAATTTAAAAAAAAAAAAAAGAAGAAGAAGAAATTAACACAACCCCTCCCCGATGCTGGCCAAGCCAGACAAAACTAATGGCCTTTTTACTTTACTTCCTTGCCTCCTCTCCCTCTCTGTCCTATAAAAGAAACTGGCATCCAGACCAATAAAATGACTTCGGGGGACCCTAGTTCGTAATTTTCTCTGTCTGCTGGCTTTGCAAATAAAGTCATTATTCCTTGTCTCCCAATTTACTGCTGTGTGGTGAGCAGAGGAACTTGGTTTCAGTAACAGTTACACTTCTTGGCACCAGGGAGTTCAGATTCCAAGAGCCCTAGCTTTAGTGTTGTGATTACGTGGGAAATGTCTCTTATTCTTGAGATAAATGCTTAAGTATTTCGGGGTGACGCATTAAAATGCTTGCAACTAATTTTCAGGAGATTCAAGATATATCAGATTGGCCAAAAAGTTCACCTGGGTTTTCCATAAAATATGGAAAAACCCAAATATATATGCTACATACATAACATACACATAGTAGTAAGGGAAGGCCTCTCTAAGAGTATGTCAATTGGAAATCTGGGGGAAGAACGTTCCAGAACAGAAAACCACAGGAGCAAGCCTTGAGCCAGGGTGTGGTAGTCAGGCAACCAGCCTGGCAGAGCTAAAAGCTTAAATTGAGGGTTTCAAAACCAAACGAATACCCGGCTCCCAGATCCCACTGTATTTCATCACAGCATCTGTCACTGCAGGAACTCATCCTGCTCCATCATCTGTTTGTTCCCTCTCCCCCACTCGGCTAGAAGGGGAGGCTATTGGCGAGGGAAGCTTGTATTCCTTACACTTCCTGTCCCACTTGGTCCCAGCAGCCTGAAGCAGGGCTGCACCTGGAGGAACTCACGATCTGTCACCTGGGTGACAGTGGATGAATAAGCAGTCAAAATGAGCATTTAACTCAAGAGCGTCCCTATGCCCGTTTCTCTTGTCCTCCCAGCACTGCTGGGAAGAAGGGAATCAGTGATGGCAATCACATTGACCCATCAGGGCTGCTGCAGCGTCTCTGGAGTATGAGACATTTCAAAGAAAGCGAAGGAGAGGAAAGTGCTTTGGCTAGAACGGCCAACATCTGTGGCAGAGCCGGCTGGGATGGGCGGAAGAGGCGGGTGAATGGGGAGCTTTCCTGCTGCTCAAATCATTCCACATAAACAGAGTTTGGGTCCCTCCCTTCCTTTCCTTTTGTGGACCCTCCTAAAATGTCGGGGGTGGAGGAGTCACTACGCTGTATTTCATCTTTGCTCAGCAGCCCTCTCATATCAGAAACAGGAATTCAAAGGCCCCAGGAATAAAATACCATGATGCCCCCTCACCAGGCTCCCCAGGGCGCTTCACAACCTGTTTGAATTAATCTCCTGATTAGGCATAAACCACAGACAGAGGTGAATTTTTCAATCTGGAAAGACACAGAAGCAGGTTGATTTAAAGGGAGATTTACATTGACCTGCTTAGAATGATCTGGCAGAGTTACAATGGAATTCAGGGCCACATTTTCAAAATAATTTTAGCAGACAGGTCTAGTCTGGTGCCAAGAAAAAGAAAACAACTGTCTGGGCGATCAAATAAAATGATAATTCCAGACCTTGTGAAGCAGAGTTGGGTGCACACCATAGAGCTCAGCACTCTGGTTGAACATGTTTTAACAACAGCGGGTTTCTTAAAAACAGCCCCACATGTAGTATTGAGCAACCTGTGAGGTTGCTTCCCCGCCTTGTGAAAATGTGTGCCCTTATTCATTCTAAAACACCCTGAGCTTGTCAAATATTAAAAAGTAAAAATAGGACTTGTCATGTCAGACAGGATTTATGAACCAAATATGACTTGTACAGCAGAGAGTAAACAGAAAAAGCATCTGAAGAGCTAGAAGTTTGAAAATCTGAAGTCTTTTCCCCCATCATTTCCCAAAGCCACGCAAGCAAAAGAACAATTATGCCAGATGATTCCAGTGTTTGTTTCTGTTGGTGAGTTCAAAATCTTTTTAGGGAACAGTCCATCTGTTTAGACAAAAGAGCAGCAGGCCCTTAGCCTTGACACAGGTCAAACTTCTTAAGAGACTTGGCCCTTTGCCTCAAATAAAAAGCTAGACACGCCAAGTCCATATCAGAAATAAAAGTGATTCCCTTCCAGAAATTAGTTCAGCCATTTGGCAAGTGAATAGGTGAGTGTCTTGTTGGCTGACAGATAAAAGTGGCTTGGAAGTTTCTGTAGCTTCTCTCACAGTCAAAGAATAGAACGCTGGTGAAATGAACCAGCCCATTATGGACTAGAAAAATTGGAATTAAGTATTGTATTGCAGCAGAGCTTGTATCATACAAATAACTAATCTAACCAATCAATCATCTAACAATAATTTGCTTAAGAAGAATTGTCATCTAAATCTTCATTGTAGGTCATCATAAGTTTTAAGAACAAACTTAAAAACCACTAGCAAGGTCAAGCAAATCCCTCCAGATGGTGAGCAAGGGTTTAAAGATAACCTAGGAAATAAACGTAAGGAAAGGCCAAGCTCATTGTCTTACTTTTCTTTGGGTCTTTACTTCTGCTTCTTTTGCTTTCATACTGAGACAAGTCCTTTCTTAACAGCATCCAGCTAATGTCTTACAAACTAAACCAGTAAGAACTGATACAGGGAAACATGCTATTGAGATATTCTCCAAAACACATTGTTTAAATAAAAAGTGTTTTAAAAAATAGTTTGAAATCTGAAACTATTTTCTGCAGCCTACGTCTAAATATTAGAGAACTTTTTAAAAGACCAACATTTCATGAATTCATTTGGGGAAAAATGTCTGTTACATATGAATGTGTTAGTCACTTAATCATACTCTTTGCAACCCTATGGACTGTAGCCCACTAGGCTCCTCTGTTGGTGGAATTCTCCAGTCAAGAATACTAGAGTGGGGATTCCCTCCTCCAGGGGATCTTTCTGACCCAGGGATCAAATCCAGGTCTCCTGCACTGCAGGCAGATTCTTAACCACCTGAGCCACCAGGGAAGCTTGTTATATGTGTTTACCAAAACAACATCTTTAATTTTTAAATCTCGGTTTCTTTATTCATATAAATGAAGTCCTTATTTCTGTCTTATGATTGCTGTTAGAGAGGAAAACGATTATATACTAAGATTCTCAGCAAAGAGGGCTGATTATATGATCACGTGTGCAGCTTTGGTCTCTCTTGCCTATAACAAAAGACAACACTCATCCTCAATTTTCTGAGACTCACTATGTGCATAGAAATGCAACAAAGGCTTTGGTGCACACAGAGGTGGCTCAGATGTAGATCATTTTGCTCGAGGTGTATAGGACAAGGGACACACAGAGTTAATTAAAGGACTGAATTCTAGTCCTAGGTCTTCCACCCACTACCTGACTCTTGGCAAGTCAACCTCTGGAGGTTTCATTTTCTTTATCTGTAATAAGAGGAATAAACTAGATCAGTATTTCCAAACCTGGGGTCTATGGCCCACCCCCCAGGTTTCTGAGGATAATATTCAGGGTTATTAAACTTGTGCAGGGGGAAAAGATGCATTATATTTCCACTAACTGAAAATGAACATTTCCTCCCATTGTGAATGCAGGTAACAAGCCAAGGTAGTGTTAGCTATATATTAGTTGTGCTTTGTCACCAGTAGAAACCACAGATATCTTCATTTGGCAATTGTTGCAGATATCTTGAAAAATTGCTTAGGCCCATTATTACTTTGAAATTATGGCAGTTATTAGATCAGCTTCTAGAGGTTTTTTAACTATCATCTTAATAAAAAACATATATATCTATTACTATATTACAATTTCATTTTTAAAATATGTAGAAAACTCCACCTTATATCCACTAGGATGGTTACAATTCTTTAAAAAAAGAAAATAACAAGTGTTGGTAAGACTGTAGAGAAAATAGAACACATATGCACTGTTGGTGGACATGTAACATTAACAAGGTGTAGATACTGTGAAAAGCGGTATTTTAGGGCCTCAAAAAATTAAACTTACAATTACCATATAATCCAGCAATTTCACTGTTTTGAGTAGATAGCCAAAAGAAAGAAAGAGCTCAAACAGTTATTTGTAAACCCATATTCATAGAAGCATAATTCACAATAGCCAAGAAATGGAAGTCAAATGTCTATCAATGGATGAATGAATAAATAAAGTATGGACTATACTTACAACAGAATATTATTTGGCTATAAAATGGAAGGAAATTCTGACACATGCTACAACATGGATGAACATTGAAGACATGATACTAAATGGTGGAAGCCAGTCACAAGAGGGCAATACTTTTGACCCCCATTTTTTGAGGTACCTAAGAGCAGTCGACTCATTGGAAAAGACTCTGAAGGGGACGACCGAGGATGAGATGGCTGGGTGGCATCACTGACTCGATGGACGTGAGTCTGAGTGAACTCCAGGAGTTGGTGATGGACAGGGAGGCCTGGCGTGCTGCTATTCATGGGTTTGCAAAGAGTCAGACATGACTGAGCGACTGAACTGAACTAAAGAGCAGTCAAATTTATAGAAACAGGAAGCAGAAGGGTGGCTGTTGCTTGGGGCAGGGTTGGGTGGATGGAGAGCAGAGTGTTCATTTCATCTGTGCAAAGTTTCAGTTTTGAAGATGAAAAGAATTCTAGAGATGGATGGTGGTGATGTTTGCACAACAATGTGAATGTACTTAATGTCACCGAATAGAACATTCTATTAATAAAATGGTTAAGATGATGAATTTTATGTGTATTTTATCTCAATTAAAAAAATAATACTATTTGATAACTATATTTCAATGTGGTTGACATTTCTGGAATCTTATGCATTTTATTTTATGCATTTAGGAATATTGTCCTGAAAGGGGCCAGTGGGCTTCACAAGAATGCCAAAGGGATCCATGACAGAAAAAGACTAAAAACTCCTTAAAAATCTCCAAAGTAGTTGTCAGTTTGGAAACTCTAGAATTCTCTGAAATGGAAAAGGGAGCAAGAGAAAAAATTAGCTGTTTTGTCGAATGAAAGAATGCAGCCCTATAAATATGGAAATCTTTACTATAAAGTATTTTTTCCTAATAAAAATTTTAAGCTGGATTCAGAAATATTTAAAATGTTCTTCAAGTCCCAAGAAAGAACAATCACATTATAAGCTGCCCTTTTCAAATTGCTCACCTTGGGAATCTTGTCAGGTGCTCTATGAATGATTTTAATTATCAATTAGAACTAATCAAGCCAGATTTCTTTTTAGCATTTATCAAGATACTGTAGCAGGCTAAGGACTTTTATATCATTTTGCATGTAGGAAAAAAAATGGGAAAAAATCTCCTTTCCCTTTTTTAAAATCTTGACTTCAAACAGGAAGAGGATAATAATTCAAATCTTTAAAGCAGTTTATCTGCTCATCCGCTCTGATGCCACTGCTATGGGAGCTGGCCCTCCCCTTGTCGGGCTCAACTGGTCCCACTGCAAAAAGCGGGCCAATCTGGGCAAAGGTCAAAAGGAATTTCCTCCAGAAGAAGCAAAGTCCACTCTATCAGTTCTATTTCCTTACTCGGTCCCCAAGGTTTTCTCCAATTACTGAAGGTCATTTTCAGTTGTAAAGGGCTTTTATATGAACTGCTAAATAGGGTGTCCTTTGTGCAGAGGTCTGTCCTGCAGAATGTCTTCATGTTCCTTCTCTCAGCCATCCTGCTTTCGTCCCCCAGGGGACGCTGGCCACAAGTGTCTTTGATCATCGGGACTTGGGGCAGGGGAAGTACTGACGTTTGGTCGTGAGTGGGGGCCAAGAATGCTGCTACACCGTGCTGCAATGCACAGGACAGCCCATTACCCCCAAGAAGAAGTAATCCTGCTCCAGCTGTTGTGGTTCAGTTGCTAAGTCACATCTGACTCTTTCTGACCTCATGAACTGTAGCACGCCAGGCTTCCCTCTCCTTCATTGTCTCCCAGAGTTTGCTCAAATGCATGTCCCTTGAGTCAGTGATGCTACCCAATCATCTCATCCTCTGTGGTCCCCTTTTCCTCCTGCCCTCAATCTTTCCCAGCATCAGGGTCTTTTCCAAACAATCGCCAAGTATTGGTGCTCCAGCTTCAGCATCAGCATCACTTTTTCTAATGAGTAATCAGGGTTGATTTCCTTGAGGACTGACTAACTCAAAGTGTCCATAATGTTAAAATTGAGAAACTCTACTTTATCTGACTTTGTCCTAAAGCAAATTAGTCTCAGATGTCTCTTGGGAGCCATCTTGGGGGCAAGGCTGTGGGCAAAGAAGGAGAGCAGAAAGTCATGCTAAGCACTTTAGGCTTTACTTACAAACGCCTGTCAGGCTGACTGCAATCATGTATCAAATGAAGAAATAGGCTCTGTACAAGCCACTTTTGGAGGCTGTAATGTGACAGGCGCAGAATGAACTCGGGCCAGGCTGGCCCCAAAGCCTAGGAGTTCTCTGTTATTTGTGATCTAAGTACTGCCACCTCATGCGAAGAGCTGACTCATTGGAAAAGACTTTGATGCTGGGAGGATTGGGGGCAGGAGGAGAAGGAGACGACAGAGGATGAGATGGCTGGATGGCATCACCGACTCGATGGATGTGAATCTGAGTGAACTCCAGGACTTGGTGATGGACAGGGAGGCCTGGCGTGCTGTGATTCATGGGGTCGCAAAGAGTAGGACACAACTGAGCGACTGAACTGAACTGACCTGAAGTACTGAAAATTCAACTGGAGTGTAATAGAATGAAATCTCAGAAACCCAGGTCCCCAGTCTTTATTAAACCCTTATCATGTTAGGTATAGAGACCTAGGATCTCATACGAGATCCCATCCCATCTCGCCTAAACTTCTGTTGCTAACTGCTACTGCTAAGTCACTTCAGTCGTGCCCGACTCTGTGCGACCCCATAGATGGCAGCCCACCAGGCTCCCCCGTCCCTGGGATTCTCCAGGCAAGAACACTGGAGTGGGTTGCCGTTTCCTTCTCCCAATGCATGAAAGTGAAAAGTGAAAGTGAAGTCGCTCAGTCGTGTCCGACCCTCAGCGACCCCATGGGCTGCAGCCTTCCAGGCTCCTCCATCCATGGGATTTTCCAGGCAAGAGTACTGGAGTTGGTGCCATTGCCTTCTCTGTCTGTTGCTAAAGCAGCTTACCAAAGAAGTATTAGATTGTCGGAGTGGGGCAGAAATGAACTGAGGAGGAAAAAAATGAATCCATATGAAGCTACTAAATAGCGCTTCATGTTGCAAAGTAGCACAACATATTATAACACAATGTATTGAACTGAAATAATAGCACAGTGTATGACGAGAGTTGAATTATTTGGCATCAGCAGCGTGTGTGATGGGAGCTGAGAAGGGGCGCCTCCCATGTGCATGGGTATAGACAGGATGGTTTGATGAAGGAACACTCTCAGAGAGCACAGGCTTTGAAGACAGAGTTAAATTTGGGAGAGTAAGGTAATTTCCCTGGTGGCTAAGACACTAAAGAACCTGCCTGCAATGCAGGAGATGCAGGAGACTTGGGTCCGATCCCTGGGTTGGGAAGATCCCCTGGAGAAGGGGATGGCAAACCAGTCCAGTACTCCTGCCTGGAGAATCCCATGGACAGAGGAGCCTGGCGGGCTACAGCCTGTGGAGTCACAGAGTCAGACATGACTGAGTGACTAACATACACACACACAAGGCAACTAGTTATTGTGATGAGTATGAGGTGCTTTGGCACCAGATCCCCTGGGTTTAAGTCCTTCTTCTATCACTTAATAAGTGGTGTGACCTTGGGCAAAGCACTGAAACTTTTGGTGTTTGTTTTTTCTTGTGTAGAATCCAAATACTACGTTTAGATTGCTAAGAGAATTAAGTAAGATAATGCATGTAAAGGCTTAGCATTATGCTTACCCCATGGTAAATGCTCACTGACTGTTAGCTAAAAAAAAAAAAAAAAAGACAGGGTGTGTGTGTCTGTGTGCACATGCGTGTGCGTGCACCATGCCAACAGGGATTCTTATTTGAAAGCAACAGAAGCAAGCTAACCTAAGCAGGAACTAATTTTGCTACAAGGTCCCTTCAAGAATTGACAGAAGGCAGGAAACCTGGATCGAGAAGCCAAGGGCAGCTGGGTCACTGAAATCACAGCCCCGATCGTGGGGTGATGGTCCTGCCTCCCACCATGACTTACACAGGAGGAGTTCCCTCAAGGAGGAAGGGGATGAGGAAGTGGGGTAGCTCCTCAATTAGCAAATACCTACTAAGGTGGGTATTGTGTTTGGGGGGAAATAGAATAGATTTCAGGGGTTTGATGATGAGGGGTAACAGAAGGAAAGCCTCAAATATTGAATGGGCACAGGGTCGGGGGTGTAACGGAATCTTCCATGGGTGCCTGTAAGAGCAAGGAGAATGAAAGGAGGTGTCAGTGGAGGGAACTCAACTTCACGACAGGTGAAGGAGAATGAAGTCTTACCTCTGACCGACCAGAGTGAGCAAGCAGAGGGACCTGCCACAAACTCAGAACTTCTTTTAAGTGTCCTGTTGTGCGATCTTTAAAGTTGCTATGAATTTAACCTTCTTGTTCCTAATAGGTTGGTTTTAATGTATAATATGATTTACCTAAATTTAACTATACTAGTTAAACTTTTTAATGTTTTCCTCCCAAATCTCCAAGTAAAATGAATGTTTACAGGGAAGTACGTTTTATCCATGTGTCTTCACACATCCGCACCTAACCTAGCCTTTACTCTCCTGGGGGATACTCACAGTTTCAAGCATTCCTTCATCAAACATTGATTAAAGCCTGCCTAAGCAAGCAGGTGTGAGTAGTAACCAGTGAGGCTCCTTCCCACATGGAGTGATGGTCTAGGTCGGGCTCTGGTCTAAGGAGCACGAATCCTAGAGGGCTGTGAATAAATACAGCTGGAGAATTATGGATGGGGCCGACCACGGACTTGATCTCAGTTCAATAAACACTGACCCTTAAATAGAAAAACAAGTTTACACCAAACAGCAGTGGTAGCCAGGGAGAGGAGAAAATTAGAATGTGGGCAGAATTACCTAGAAAGACTTGTGAAGGATGCAAGTCCTGATAGAAATCTCTATAAGCAAGAGAGATGGCACGAAGGAGGCAGAAAGATTCTTCAGGGAAGGAGCTCTTGGCCTTGGTTTTGAAGAAGCTGTCCAGACAGACAAGGAGGGAAGGGCCTTGCAGGTGAGGAAGACTGGCCTAGTGACCCAGCGTGGGGTCTTGGGGTATTTTAAGTGTGAGGGAAAAAATGGAGAGGAGACCAGGGACCAGACAGTGGTCTCTTTGTCTGTCAAATAAACGCTGAGACCTAATCTGAAAGCAGTGGGGAGTCACCGAAAAGTTTTATAGCAGAGGAATGAAATGATCAAATTTGTTTTTAAGAGACATAACTATGGAAGCACAGGGTGGGTCCAAAGCAGGCCAAGCCAGGGACTGGACGACAACTTCTGAGAGCAGTGAGACAGTCTAGGCAAGAGCTAGTAAGAGCCTGAGATGGTGAGGATGGAGAGGAGCGGTAAATCCAGCAGTGATGAGGAAGGTGATGATGATCACAGCAATAAAAACACTGGATGAGATGAATAAAACTATTACCATAGTCCAGGCACTGCTCTAAGGCCCTTCACTGAATTATTTCATTTCATGAATTCACTCAATAAATATCTATTGAACACCTACTATCTGCCAGATTCAGAGCCAGGCAATAAGACGCAGTGATGAAAAAAATAAAAAAAAATCCTCGTCTTTACAGAGCTTACATTCTACCAAGGGAAACAGGGTGATCACAAGACAATAAATTTAGTAACTTTTCAGATAATGCTAAGAACTAAGGAGAAAAATCTAATGAAGGAAAGGGAAATAAAGTATTGTGAGGGTATAAAGATTTTAGAGAGCAGAGCGGGGCAAGGCCTCAATAAAAAAGGAGAATTGTGGTGTTGGAGAAGACTCTTGAGAGTCCCTTGGACTGCAAGGAGATCCAACCAGTCCATTCTGAAGGAGATCAGCCCTGGGATTTCTTTGGAAGGAATGATGCTAAAGCTGAAACTCCAGTACTTTGGCCACCTCATGCGAAGAGTTGACTCATTGGAAAAGACTGATGCTGGGAGGGATTGGGGGCAGGAGGAGAAGGGGACGACAGAGGATGAGATGGCTGGATGGCATCACTGACTCGATGGACGTGAGTCTGAGTGAACTCCGGGAGTTGGTGCTGGACAGGGAGGCCTGGCGTGCTGCGATTCATGGGGTCGCAAAGAGTTGGACACGACTGAGCGACTGAACTGAACTGAACTGAACTGAAGAAATGAGGAAACGAGGCACAGAGATGTCTGGGGGAGGGCGCTGTATGCAGAGTGGACAGAACCTGTGAGACAGAGGCAGGAGCGTGCATGGTCAGTTCCAGAAGCAGCAGGAAGGTCGGTTGGTCTTAGTCAACAAGGAGAAGAGGAACTGGAGAACGCTGAATGCAGTGATGGAATCCTAATTTTGTTGAGACTTTGCAAGTCATAATAAGGACTTCGGCTTTTACTCTGAGTGAGTCGGGAACTGGAGCGCCTGGAGCAGGAGAGTGACATGGTGGGACTTCAGCTTTAAAAGGGTCACTCAGACTGACTTTTGAGACTAGATTGCAGGGATCAGGGCAGACTCAGAGAAACCAAGGGGGTGCTGTCATCCAAGAGAGAAACGATGGCAGCTCAGAACAAAATAGTTGTAACAGGGATAGCAAAAAGTGATCTGTTTCTGATTAGAATTTGAAGGCTGACTCAATAAACTTTGCTGATGAATCAGATACTCTGTGTAAGAGAGAGAGAGAAAGAAAAAGAGAAGAGAGAGAAGACAGGAACCAAGGATATCTAAGGATTTTGGCCACGCAGCTGGGAAAAAATGGAATGACCTGTAGGGGGAGAGTGGCAGGGAAGTGGATCAGCACTTCTGTTTGGGACCTGAGAAATTAGCAAAGTCAAGTTAGCATCTGGATGTATTGGCCTGGACGTCAGTGGCGTGGTCTGTGCTAGAGATAAAAATTTAAGAATGATCAGCACATAGGGAATGTTTAAAGCTCGATGATATCAACAAGGGAGTGAATAAATAGGAAAAAAAAAAAGGTTCAAGGACTAAGCCTTCTGACAATTAGAGGCTGAGGAGTTAAGGAAGAAAAAGAAACTCTTAAAGCAGACGAAGACAGAGCAGCCAGAAAGCTGGAAGGAGAATAAGGATGTGTGTTGTCCCGGAAGCCAAGTGAAGAAAATGTTGAAAGATCACAGAAAGATCACCTGTGTGTGACTTGAAACTGCTGAGACTTCAGACAGGCAAGGTGAGACTATCAAAATAATAAAAAACCCCAAGAATGCCTGGAGACTCAGATAATTCCATCTGAGGACAAGATCATGGTTGCAGCAGAAGGAGGAGGCCTGCCCCACCTCCAGCCCCCGCAGAGGGCACAGGGGAAGTAGTATCCCCGAAGGACTGAGGCACGGTTCAGTGAGGGAGGGCAGGGACTGCTCAGGAGGGGTGCGGGATGGACTTTGCTGATGATTGACCCAGGTTCCAAAACAATAAAGTCTGTCACTGTTTCCACTGCTTCCCCATCTATTTGCCAACAAGTGATGGGACCAGATGCCCATGATCTTAGTTTTCTGAATGTTAAGCTTTAAGCCAACTTTTTCACTCTCCTCTTTCACTTTCACCAAGAGGCTCTTTAGTTCCTCTTCACTTTCTGCCATAAGGGTGATGTCATCTGCATATCTGAGGTTATTGATATTTCTCCCGGCAATCTTGATTCCAGCTTGTGCCTCATCCAGCCCAGTGTTTCTCATGATGTACTCTGCATATAAGTTAAATAAGCAGGATGACAGTATACAGCCTTGACCTACTCCTTTCCCGATTTGGAACCAGTCTGTTGTTCCATGTCCAGTTCTAACTGTTGCTTCCTGACCTGCATGTAGGTTTCTCAGGAGGCAGGTCAGGTGGTCTGGTGCAGCACTTTAGCTAAGACAGTGAAGTTGGGAGTGAGTGGGGGTGGGGGTAAAGGCCCTAAGTTCACGCTGAGGGTTCTGGAGGCTGAGGATGGTGACGGGGCAGCCCTGCCCACTGGTTGTTGCTGCTCCCGTGATTCCCTCTCCAGACCCGCAGCCCAACATCTAGGATGCTGCCTATACGGAGAAGGAAAAGGCAACCCACTGAAATATTCTTGCCTGGGAAATCCCACTTCATGGCAAATAGATGGGGAATCAATGGAAACAGTAACAGACTGTTTGGACTCAAAAATCACTGCAGATGGTGACTGCAGCCATGAAATTAAAAGACCGTTGCTCCTTCGAAGACAAGCTATGACCAACCTAGACAGCATATTAAAAAGCAGAGACATGACTTTGCCAACAAAGGTCTGTCTAGTCAAAGTTATGGTTTTTCCAGTAGTCATGTATAGATGTGAGAGTTGGACTATAAAGAAAGCTGAGCACCAAAGAATTAATGTTTTTAAACTGTGGCGTTGGAGAAGATTCTTGAGAGTCCCTTGGACAGCAAGGAGGTCCAACCAGTGCATCCTAAAGGAGATAAGTCTTGAATATTCACTGGAAGTACTGATGCTGAGGCTGAAACTCCAATTCTTTGGCCACCTGATGGGAAGAACTGACTCATTGGAAAAGACTCTGATGCTGGGAAAGATTGCAGGCAGGAGAAGGGGATGACAGAGGATGAGATGGTTGGATGGCATGAGTTTGAGTAAACTCTGGGAGTTGGTGATGGACAGGGAGGCCTGTTGTCCTGCAGTCCATGGGGTCGCAAAGAGTCGGACACGACTGAGCTACTGAACTGACTGGCTGGCTGACCCAGGTTCCAGAGGACAGGTGAAAGTGTCTCAGGAGAGGCAGAGGGGGGCCAGATGAGATCAGAAAAGGGATGGGGATTAGACTACCAGGTTTGAAAGATGGCCTGTGCGTCCTGGGTCTTGTGGGGATGGACATCAGTGGGATAAGGCGCATGACAGGGTTAGTCCTGGTGGTCACCAGCAAATAGCAAGGGATCTTGGTGGTCTTTTTTCAAAAAGATTTTTTGATATGAACCATTTTTTAAAATCTTTATTAAATTTGTTACATTACTGCTTCTTTTTTTTTTTAACATTTTTGGGTTTTTTGGCCTCAAGGCTTGTGGGATCTTAGCTGCCTGACCAGGGATCGAACCCACATTCCCTGCAGTGGAAAGTGAAGCCTTAACTGCTGAACTTCCAGGGAATTCCTGAATCTGGGAGTCTTGATAGGAGCTGGACAGGTTCTGGGGCTCACCTGATGGCTGCTGGGAAGGGTGTGGAGTCCTGCACAGGGGTGGTCTTACCCTGAGCTGGGCCCTCTCTAGGGCTCTATTTAATCCAAACAACACTGTGATGTGATTACCTTCATTATTCCGATTTTACAAACGAAGATACGTTCAAAATGCAAGGAGGATGGAAAAGCAGCAGGACTTGGTGAAAAAAGGCCTCAAATCGCAGGGCGTGTCTGGTCTTAATCGTCAGTAAGGGAGTTGAGAAGAGAGGCTATTTGGGTGTGAAAGTGGAGAGAACTGACTGGGAAGTTGATTCCTGTTTAACAGGTTTTGAGTTGAAGCTGCAGGCAGAGGGGATTGACAGATGGAAACGAGTTGAAGACAATGGGAAATCTAGAAGCGGGCTTGGCTGATGCATCAGAGCAGGAGAAACTGACTTAGAAGTCATCAGCCAGGGCATGCCTTCCCACCCCAGATCTTCCCCAGTAGGGGTCTCACTACCACAAGAAAACAGATTTGTTTTCCAGGGAAGAGAAACAGGAGGTTAGAAATGGATTTCAGTTTTGAAACGTGATAAAATTTCAGCTGTTGCTCTCAAAATACCCATATAACACCTTCTCACCTGGCGTACTCTGAAGGATTTTTTCTCAGTTGCATTGCTGATGAAAGGCTGATGTTTTTGCAATATTGCTGTAACAGTGACCTCTAGTGTTATAAAGAGACCCCTGCTAGCCGATGAGGCAGTCTGGAAAGGAAAATTCCCTTAACCTAAGTCACTGTGAAGATTCCCATTGCCAGAAGGTGCCTTCATAAATTATTCAGTTCATCTCTCTGCCTTTAGGGAGGACATCACTTGAACAATTCCAGGTCGCTTCTCTTCAAGGCAGATGTAATGGAGCTTGAGAAAGTTCAGAGAATGGCTACTAGAGTAAACAAGGAGAAAAATGTCCTTTCCTCTGAGAACAGATTTTCTGTAAGACGAAGAAGAATACACACAGACTAGAAGGTTGTCATGTGTGACACATCCAGCTAATAGAACAAATGTTCAGGTGTGAGATCTCTTTGAAACCATGAAGAGAGGGCTTTAGGGTAACACCGGATACCACTTTTGAGCATTTGCTCCGTTCCAGGTATGCTCACAACCACCTTTGAGGTGAGAGCCTTTATTATCTCCATTTTACAGATAAGGGAACCAAGGTATAGCAGACTGATTGCTATTGTAATGAACCAAAATGACACAGCTGAAAGGGTGGCAAAATCAGGATTGGAACCTGGCTCCCTGGCTCCCGAGTCTGTGCTCCGAACCTGTAGGCACAGCAACCCTGCAATAAACGGGAATGCTAATTTAGATATAGGATGCACGTGAATCGATGAATCAACAAAAGACAAAAATACAAATTTGTTCAAGAAAACTGTGTGTGTGGACATGGCTGTTTGGGAATGACTGGGATGTTCCAGGCATGGATGGTTCCCTTCTATTTCTCACCTAATGTTCCTCAGTCCTAGCAAACCCCCGATCTACAGACCCTCAGAGAAGAAACCCCATGCAGTCTGAGCCGTGCATTTCAATTTTTTTTAATCCTCATTAGCAGAGAAATTACTCCTGTCTGTCCTTAGTGAACATGGAAAACATTCGGACACAAACCTCTCTAACCTTTGCTATATGTGAATACCATTGCTGTCACTCTTAAGCCGTCTGGTCAACTCACCTTCATGATACACAGTCCCCCATCCATTCCAGTATCTCCATAGGTCTTTGTCTACCCTGAGGCTTTCAGGCATCTTATGGGAGTATTTTTAATCCTAAAAAAGAAGTTTGTGCTTACATCCTTAGTAAATCATAAATATGTCTTCCTTCCTAATATTTATGCAGTGTTTCTCATTTTCAAAGGACTTCCGTATACTTTATCTTGCTTGATTCCCAAGTGTTTTTCCCTATTTAACAGAAGAGAAAGTAGGGCTCTGGGAAGTGAAGTGATTTGCCGAAAGTCCCACAAAGTTGACAAGAAAAGAGGTTGCATGGTATTTGATGACCACCCCCCCCCTCAAAAAAATCAGAAAGTGTTTTTAGAAGGCATGTAAGGGTTGGAAAATAACACTTTTTGTCTTTTCTGTTTGTTTTGGTAGCTATCAGCATCTGATAATAGAAATATCTAGCAAGTGAAAGTACAGCCTACCTTTCTGGTCAACATTGGGGGGGGGGGGCGGTTTTCATTTATATAACTGGAGCTCAAAGCCTCTCTTTCAACTTATAGGATTTAGGTAGCTGCCAAATCAGTGCCACCTAATTATTATTATGGTTCAGGCACTGTTTCAACCACCCTCCCTTAACAATTCATGTGATCGTCACCACAACCCTGTGAGTGAAAAGTGAAAATAAAAGTCACTCAGTCGTGTCAGACGCTTTGCGACCCCATGGACTACACAATCCATAGTTTTCCAGGCCGGAATACTGGAATGGGTAGCGTTTCCCTTCTCTAGGCAATCTTCCCAACCCAGGGATCAAACCCAGGTCTCCCACATTGCAGGCAGATTCTTTACCAGCTGAGCCACAGAGGTAGAGTAAAATCTGTCTAAATTCTGCTATACGCAGTAAGCATCCATCACAGACTGTGATCTGACATGAAGCTGTCCAGACAGGACAAATACGCTTCCTTTGATGCTGGAGGAATTCGGATCTCAGTAGGGTTAGATCACTTAGTGTTGGTCACACAGCCAGGCAGGCTTCTCTAGCGGCTCAGAGGGTAAAGAATCCACCTGCCCATGCAGGAGACCCATGTTCAGTCCCTGGGTTGGGCAGATCCCCTGGGGAAGGGAATGGTTACCCACTCAAGTACATTTGCCTGGAGAATTCCATGGACAGAGGAGCCTAGCAGGCTGCAGTCCATGGGGTGGCAAAGAGTCAGACCCACTGAGCAACTAACACATTCACACATTCGGTTCACGCAGTGAGGCAGGGCCGGTACCCAGTGGCGCCCTCCCATGGTCAGACCAGTTGTCAAACATGCAGGTGGACGATGTCAGTGGACAGGGCTTCCCTGGTGGCTCAGCTGGGAAAGAATCCGCCTGCAATGCTGGAGACCCTGATTCGATTCCTGGATTGGGAAGAGCCACTGGAGAAGGGATAGGCTACCCACTCCAATATTCTGGCCTGGAGAATTCCATGGACTATAGTCCGTGGGGTCGCAGAGTCGGACACAACCTTCACATGCTGGTGGGCAGTGCTGTTGCCTCAAACTCTCCTAGAATCCCCATCACCCTGCTGCCCTTCTTCCCTGCACGCCCTTCAGATCGCTCTACAGTCCAGCGACTCCTCAGCCCCTGTTGCAGGGGTGGCTTTGCCTGGCTCTGGCAGGCTCCCTTTGGGACCAGGCATCAGGGAGACAAGAGGGGACACGCCGGAAGGGGCAACAGCAGAGGAAATGTTTCTCCTTTGTTTCACATTACCTGGAGAACTCTCAGAGTCTGAGCACGGAAACAACCCTGTCTGTGCCCTGGAGGCCTTAGAGGGGAGAGGACCAGCATTTGGAAAGAGCCAGAGGGCTGGAAATGAAGACTAAGTGATCTCTCTTCTTCCTTTAGTTGGATCCATGATAATGAGTCTGTGTGTGCCCTCAGTTGTGTGCAACTCTGTGACCCACGGACTGCAGCCTGCCAGGCTCCTCTCTCCACAGGATTTTTCAGGCATGAATGCTGGAGAGGGTTGCCATTTCCTCCTCCAGGGGATCTTCCTGACCCAGGGATCGAACCTGTGTCTCTTGCATATCCTGCATCGGCAGGTGGATTCTTTGTCACTAGCACCACCTGGGGATCATCCATGACGTTACACACACATAAAGCCCTCCTGTACCAGGTCACGGAGAAGACAATGGCACCCCACTCCAGCACTCTTGCCTGGAAAATCCCATGGATGGAGGAGCCTGGTGTGCTGCAGTCCATGGGGTCGCTATGAGTCGGACATGACTGAGTGACTTCACTTTCACTTTTCACTTTTATGCATTGGAGAAGGAAATGGCAACCCACTCCAGTGTTCTTGCCTGGAGAATCCCAAGGATGGCGGAGCCTGGTGGGCTGCCGTCTATGGGGTTGCACAGAGTCAGACACGACTGAAGTGACTTAGCAGCAGCAGCAGCAGTACCAGGTCAGGCCCTTACCCGGGCCTCCGTAAATGTATGTGTTTCTTTCTTGGCTGAGTTAGGATATGAGTTGTTTTAAAAAGAGTTGTGGGTCAGATTTCAACCTTGAATTTAGTAGGGGATTACTATAGGTCCAGAGCAGGCAGGCAGCAGCCCGGAGGGGGTTACCAAATAAGGAGATGCTGTTTGGGTAAAAAAAAAGTCTCTGAAATGGGCCAGTCGTTATAAATATCAGTGGCATGCCTGTTTGCTGATGTCAGAAGATGAATAGTAAGAGCAAGGTTGTCTTAGAGAAGACCTGGGAGTAACTGATTCTTTTAGGTCAACCCTCTCAGTTCGTTCTCCGTCTCCTCAGCCGTTAACATGGGAAAAAGGACAGCAGATGAGGCATCCATCCGTCTGTACAAATACGCTCTCAGGCCACAAGGAGACAGAAGCAAGAACAGAAGCAGATATCACAGGGCGAGGAGTCCAGATGGTGACAGATGACCGACAAATGGAGCCTGGAAACCAGCAAGGCTTTGTGAGGAAGTGTTCCTTAGTCAACAAAGAGAGTCCACAAAGATTCGCTTGCTGAGTTTAATAACCTCCTTCTGGCCAAGGGTAGAGCAGAAAGAGAATTGAGTCACAAGAGGCGGACGATGATTGTATTACTCTGCTAGGACTGCTAACTTGAGAGACAACAACAAAAATTTATTCTCTCACAGTTCCAGAGCCCAGAGTCCAAACTGAAGGTGTTGGTGGGGCCGGGCTGCCTCTGAAGGCTCCAGGGGACGAGGCTTTCTTGTGTCTTCCAGCCTCTGGAGGCGCCTGGCGTTCTTTGGCTGCTGGCAGCATCGCTGCTGTCTGTCTCTGTCTTCATGTAACCTTCTCCTTCGCATGTTTGTTGGTTTCCTTCCCTCCTTTTATTTTCTCTCTGTGTGGGAGCTTTTTTCTTCCAGTTCTATTGAGATATAATTGACATACAGCACTGGGTCATGATCTGACTTACATACATCATGAAATGATGACCATAATAAATTGTGAATATCCATCACCACATATACAGAATTAAGAAAAAAAAAAAAAAACCTTTTCTCTTTGTGATGAAACTCTTTAGATTTGCTCTCTTAATAACTTTCACATATAGCATACAGCAGTGTTAATCATGTTTATCATGGTGTGCATTTCATCCCCAGCATTGATTTGTCTCATATCTGGACGTTCATACTTTCTGACTGCCTTCCTCCAATTCCACTTACCCACCCCCCTAACCACCACTCCCCACCTCTGGTAAACACAAATCTGATCTCTGTTTCTGTGAATGTGTTTGTTTGTTGAGGTACGATGAACCTACTATGTCAGTCCCAGGCACAACTTTTCCTCTCCTTATAAGAACACTGGTCATTGAATTTAGGACCTGCTCTAAATCCAGGATGATTTCATTTCAGGATCCTTAATTACATTTGCAAAGACTCTCCTTCCAAATAAGTCCACACTCTGAAATTCTGGGTGGATATAAATATGGGGGGGGGCACATTGTGCAACTCACTACCATGTGGGACCTATTGCAGAAAATGGACAAGAGGGGAAACTCTGCATTTATAATGGAGAAGGGAATGGCAACCCACTCCAGCACTCCTGCCTGGAGAATCCCATGGACTGAGAAGCCTGGCGGGCTACAGTCCATGGGGTTGCAAAGAGTCGGACACGACTGAGCAACACACACACACACAGACACATACACACACACATGCATTTATAAGATAGGAAATTAATTTCCTCTTTGTGATTAGCCTGGCATTCTTACTACAGCCAACTATCTCATGATCATTGACAGTTAAGAGTAAACTTGACCTTTATCTATATCCTGTAAAACGGAGGTTCCCAAATGCTCAGCGATAGAACAGCACTGATCCAAGGGCACTTTTCACAGGCCAAAGCATCTTTGCCCACAAACCCAGCAAGCCCTGAGTTGAAACCCTGGGGCCTCCAGCTGCCCAGCCTCAGCTAAGGGGAATCACTGAATAGGGGTGATTTGCATGCATTGGAGAAGGAAATGGCAACCCACTCCAGTGTTCTTGCCTGGAGAATCCCAGGGACGGCGGAGCCTGGTGGGCTGCCATCTATGGGGTCACGCAGAGTTGGACAGTACTGAAGTGACTTAGCAGCAGCAGCATAGGCACCTGGGGGCTTCCCAGGTGACGCTGGTGTAAAGAACCTCCCTGCTAAGGCAGGAGATGTAAGAGACAGGGCTTCAGTCCCTGCATGGGGAAGGTCCTCTGGGGGAGGGCATGGCCACCACTCCATTATTCTTGCCTGGAGAATCCCATGGACAGAGGTGGGCTATAGTCCATAGGGTCGCAAAGAGTCAGACACGACTAAAGTGACTTAGCAGGCATGCACGCAGAGGCACCTGGGTCCTCCCACTCCCGGGCTCGTCAGGGTCCAGTGAGGAGTAAGTATGGTGTCAGAGCTCTCAGTGAACTTGCTCCAGTTTACACGAAACAGTCCAAATCAAGGGAAATGCCATGAAGAGTGTTACTTCCATTTTTTCTTAACAAATCTTTGAGAAACAGTTTCATAGTGAATGATAAAGGCTAAATATAAGGATAAACTGAAAATTTCTGCTCTGCTTCATGGTATCTCATTGAACATATACCCACAAGCTGACAAATGTGCATCACACTCACAATTATATAAATGTAATACCGTAAAATAAAATTTCACATTGCAATTCTCCTAAAGTCAAACACTAGGTATACATTTGTAAAATTATATTTCACCTGTATTTGTCATCAGGCTATACCAACTGACCTTTATGCTATGTCCTTTTTACTTTTTATATGTCAAATTAGTATTTCTTTAATGAAATAATAGCAAAAATATTAAGGTACTTTTTGCTGTTCTGTACCTTAAAAAAATACTGAATATATTTTACATTTAATGACTTATTAATCTATTGCTTTGCAACACAAAATAATTACAGAAATAGATTTCAGAATATAAAGGTTTTTCACCACAACGAAACATGCCATTTAAAGTCAAATTTAAAGGCAATATTGGTTAAAATACTACTATCTGAAGTGTTTTGCTTTACAGTTTGCACTTGAGGGAAGGTCCTTTGGATGTCCTTTACACAGTCAACTCCTGAAGTGCGTTTATAACATGGTCCCATTTTACATTTCAATCCAAAACTTCAAGAGCATGGACTCTTTGCAAATCAAATGACAGCCATTGGTAGGCAAGATATTTTATCTGTAGCCCCTACCCATCTAATCAAAGCTATGTTTTTTCCAGTAGTCAGGTACGGATATGAGAGTTGAACCATAAATAAGGCTAAGCGCCAAAGAATTGATGCTTTTGAACTGTAGCTGTTGGAGAAGACTCTTGAGAGTCCCTTGAACAACAAGATCCAACCAGTCAATCCTAAAGGAAATCAGCCCTGAATATTCATTAGCAGGACTGATGCTAAAGCTGAAGCTCCAATACTTAGGCCACCTGATGCAAAGAGCCATCTCAGTGAAAAAGACCCTGATGTTGAAGAGAATTGAAGGCAAAAAGAGAAGGGGGCTGCAGAGTATCCGATGGTTAGATAGCATCAGCGACGCAATGGACATGAATTTCAGCAAACTCCAGGAGACGGTGGAGGACAGAGGAGCCTGGTACGCTGCAGTCCATCCATTCACAAAGAGTCAGATGTGCCTTATCGACTGAATAACAGCAAAACTTCACCTGCCCCATTCACCTGAGTGCTCCCCAGGCACCGTGGGGCCAGGCAGGTATGAAGGCTGGAGAGGTGGAAGCCATACCCAGACCGGGCACAGTCATCGTGCCCAGGGCACTGGCTTTTCTCTTCCCTGGCCCTCCACTGTAACTGACCAGCATGTGACAGCTAACCGTGATGGCAGGGTCCCTGGATCGTCCTTCCAATCAGTTTCAGATGTCAAAAGACCCCAGTCCTCCTTCAGAAGGACACCCTCACCTCCTTGTGTAAAGGAACCTGAACACCTACTCTGTCCAAGGTGCCCCAAGGGGAGTGGCTCACCACCTGATTGTGTTTTATTGTGGTTTCCCCGTTGATGTCTCATCTGTAATTGCTTCTGTGCTTCTCCCCCTGTGAGCTTAGGGAGAAAAGTCAAAGCTTTCAGGTGCTTTACCAGGAACTGCTCTTGTCAGCTATTGACAATTAGAAAGGCGTTACATCAGGCTGCCATCTAGACTTTCTGAATAATTTCAGGTTTTTAGAAACCAGGGTCTTATTCAGTTCACTTTAACTGTTTCTGAGTTACAACCAGAGGCTTTATTTTCCAATCTCTGTTTCTGAATTACAACCAGAGGCTTTATTTACCAATCTCTAGTGCAAAGAGATATGTCTGTTTTGTGGCTGACTTGCTTTCCGATTCTAACTCGTGGAAAACTAACCACATACTTACCTTTGCTGGTATACGATATATGCTTCTCTCTGGCTGATTACAGTTGAACTCTCTTATTTGCCTCCATGGAGATACATAGTTTAACTTGGTGCATCAGACTGCTTGAATCCTGCATTCCAGAGAAGAAGCTGGTGTAGACACGAGGAGATAAGGAGTCTAAAAAAGATGAAAAGTGGTTTCATCTTGGTCTTTTTTTATGCTTCTGCAAATCATACATAAAATATATTATGTCCTTGGAAATGGCCCTTTTCTCTCTCCTCCTACCATCGTGTCACAGTCTAATATATCATAGTGTGAGCCAGATACGAGCACCCTTTTGGACTGAGCTGGCCGGTAAATTAACTTATGCTAAACGGCTGTCTGCCCACGACTGTCCACTCTGTCATCCTTGTCAGCCGCCTTTTCCTTCCTCCAGACATTTCATTTCACTGGGGATGACATTTCATTTCATTCTCAATACCACTTCATCTCTTTGCAATGGATGAAATTTTTCAGTGAACAGCATACACGCTGACCCTTCTGAAGCCGACAAGGATACTCATACGCCTCCAACAAGTCCAATAATAAAACAGTTTGGATTTCCTTCCAGTCTCTCCCAAGCTTGTCTACACTTTGGAGGCTGAGTTCTTAAAAAAGAGAACCTCTCCCATCTTGCTCAAATTGCCAAACTGGACTTAAGCCTTCATGATAGACACACAGCATCAAGAATAATCTGTCACGTGAAAGTCTTTAATAGTGGGCAAAGGTCACCTAGGAATCAGAGATAAAGATACTTTCTGAGCACTTCCAGTGTGACCTTGGGCGCTGGCCTGGTCTCAGAGTCATCTTAGGAACATGTGATCCCCATGTGTTTTATGATTATAAGAAAAAATCTGTATTCTTGGCAAAGCAAATATCTGGAAGTATCCTAGAAGTATACCGGGAACCTAAGTTCTTCCCACCTCTTCAGTCCCGATACGCAATCACCTTTTCACACAACTATTTACTGAGGTCCTACAAAGTGCCAGGATTAGATATAGTACAAGGCTGAACAAGATGGGTATGGCTTAGTTCCTCATTGAGCTTATGGTCTGGCTGAGGATCTAGACAAGAAAACCACAAAGAAAAGAAGCTGGCAAGTGTAGAATGCTGTGGGAGCACACAAAAAAATCCCTTCCACAGGTCTTGGGAATCAGGAGGGCTTCCAAGAGGAAGCAGTTTTAAGCTGAAACCTGAAAGGTGAGTGGAAATAAGATAAGGGAATGATGAGGGGACCGATCTCCTGTGGGTTAAACATTGGCCAGGTTTATTGTAGTAATCACTCACACACATGCACACACCATTCTAGATTAACTCTAACTGAAATCTTACTATTTCACGCTTGTCTGAAATGTGAGGTGCAATTTCTGGTTTTACTGCCCAATCTCTACAGCCTGGGCTTGACTAAGTCCTCTCCTGGCATCACAGGTCAGGAGCTCCTAGGAGGAGCAACATCTAACTCTTTTGTACAGCAACAATTACCAAAATGACAATGACTCAAAAATCAACAATAACTCACGTGTTAGTTTCCAAAGCACTAGCATGTGACATTTCATTCGATTCTTGCAATTTGACAGATTTTATTATTCCCATTTAACAGATGAAGAAACTGAGGCTCAAAGAAGTTAAATGATTAGACCATAACCACACAACTCGTAAGGAACAAATTAGGGCTCATATCAAGATCTAAGATGCTTTGAACAGTGTCTGGTTCATAGTAAATGATACATGGGTGTTGGTTAAATAAATAAACCAAAATGCTTATAAAACAGGCTTTATGATTTCCCAAACAGAGCTTTCCGCTCAATCACAATGGTCTCTCTTGTGTCCTGTGGAGCAGTAGAGTTCCTTGAGGGTTTATCGGAGGTCACCTTAGGGATTCGAGGACAAGGCCGAGTTACTGGGGCTCAAGGCCACCCTACCCCCACATATACACCAACCAGAAGGACTCCACTTCCCCCCGGCCCAGCAGTTCATCTGCTTGAAGACTTTCCTGGGGAGCAGGGGCATGCAGGGGAGCCGCTTCACCAGCGACCCAGCACGCATATAGTCTTTTTAAACTGTCTAGACAGCATATTCAAAAGCAGAGACATTACTTTGCCGACTAAGGTCCATCTAGTCAAGGCTATGGTTTTTCCTGTGGTCATGTATGGATGTGAGAGTTGGACTGTGAAGAAGGCTGAGCGCCGAAGAATTGATGCTTTTGAGCTGTGGTGTTGGAGAAGACTCTTGGGAGTCCCTTGGACTGCAAGGAGATCCAAAAGTCCATTCTGAAGGAGATCAACCCTGGGATTTCTTTGGAAGGAATGATGCTGGAGCTGAAACTCCAGTACTTTGGCCACCTCATGCGAAGAGTTGACTCATTGGAAAAGACTTTGATGCTGAGAGGGATTGGGGGCAGGAGGAGAAGGGGACGACAGAGGATGAGATGGCTGGATGGCATCACTGACTTGATGGATTCGAGTCTAGGTGAACTCCGGGAGTTGGTGATGGACAGGGAGGCCTGGTGTGCTGTGATTCATGGGGTCGCAAAGAGTCGGACACGACTGAATGACTGAACTGAACTGATGGTTGATTTACAATGTTGTGTTGGTTTCAGGTGTACAGCAAAGTAATTCAGTTATACACACATGTATTTTTCAAATTCATATAAGTTATTAAGAGATATGAAATAAAGTTTCCTGTGCTGTACAGTAGGGCCTTGTCATATAATCTGTTTTATATACAGTAGTATGTATATATTAATCCCAAAGAATTGGACATGATTGAACTACTGAGCATGCACTCTTTCCCCTTTGGTAATGCTAAGTTTGTTTCCTATGTTTGTGAATCTGTCTCCATTTTATAAATGAGTTCTTCATTTATTTTAGATGCCACATATAAGCACTATATGCTATTTGTCTTTCTCTATATGGCTTATTTTACTTAGTATAATAATCTCTAAATTCATCTATGTTCCTGCAAATGGCATTATTTCATTTTTTTATAGCTGAGTAATAGTCTATTGTATGTATACCACATCTTTATCCATTCACCTGTCAATGGACATTTAGGTTGCTTCCATGTCTTGACCCTTTTAAATACTGCTTCAGTGAACATTGCTGCTGCTGCTGCTGCTGCTGCTGCTGCTGCTGCTAAGTCGCTTCAGTCGTGTCAGACTCTGTGCGACCCCATAGACAGCAGCCCACCAGGCTCCCCCATCCCTGGGATTCTCCAGGCAAGAACACTGGAGTGGGTCAATGAACATTAGGGTGCATATATTCTTTAAGTACTGTTTTGGGGTGATGATGACATTATTGGGAAGCTGTAACCTTAATGTGAGGAAGAGAAACAATAGCTTCCTAATTTCCAAATACTGTGGGGAGAAGAGTTTATAGTAAGGGAATAGTAGGTCGAAGTAGCATTATTTCCTGGGCATAGTGGGGTGGAAACCAGAACTTTTGAGAGATTTAAATTTAAACCCTGAATCTTCAACTGGCTAGGGTAAGCCTCAGTTTTATCATTTGTAATAATGGCACCAACACATTCCCTTTCTAGGACTTTCCTGAGGATGCCCTCTGTTTGCTTCATTTTTGTATCCTGATGCCTAGAACAGTACCTGGCACATGGTGGGTGTTCAATGAATAGTGGTTACATGAATGAATGGCAACTATGAAACTTTCTATATAACCAGCTTTTGACTCTTTGAAGGTGCGTTACTTTTTTCCTGGAAAGATGATTCAACTGAATGGAGACAGAGGATGTTTTTGGAGAGGAAGTAGAATGAGACAATAGTAATAGGCAACCCTTACAGGCTCACACACTAGATACCATTCTACCTGTTCATGTGCCTGCATGCTACATTGCGTCGGTCGTGTCCAACTCTGTGCAACCCTATAGGCTGTAGCCTGCCGGGCTCCTCTGTCCATGAGATTGCCATGCCCTCCTGCAGGGGATCTTCCTGACCCAGGGATCAAACTTGCATCTCTTGCATCTCCTACATTGGAAGACAGATTCTTTACCACTGGTGCCACCTGGGAAGCCCTTACCTGTTCACACATATTATTAAATAATGCTGTGCTCGTAGGACAGTTACTTAACCTCTCTCTGCCTTGGTTTTTCCAACTCTAAAGCGGAAATAGTAAAAGCACTGACCTCATACCCTTGCCCTGAGAGCAAAGTCAGTTAATCCATATACAGTTCTTATAACAATTCCTCGTATACAGTAAGTTCTCAATATGTTTTAACTCTGATTAGGTTATGAAATCATACTCCATGTCTTACCAACGTGCTGTTTTGAGATGGGGTCAAGGTAGGCAGTGGGAGGATTTACCAGAGGACATAGGCTGTAAGCTGGGCCTTCACTCAGGATGGGTGGGCAGAGTGGAGTGGGAAGGGCCTCCAGGAGGAGGCAGGATGTGGGGGACAGAGTTAGCCACCTTTTAAAATGCCTGCCTCCCCGCCTGACCACTTACTAGTTTTCCCCCGAGTAATAGCAGGACACTATCTGCCTCACAGGTTTATTGCTGTTCGGGTGTTATATGGGATAAGGAACATAAAATTCTGAGCACAGTGTCAGCACATTGGAAGCCTCCAGCATAGGTAGCTTGTGTTACTACTGCTGGGCAGAAATACGAGTTTGTGAGAGATCTGAGAGAGTAGCACTGAAACCTGTATATTACCATATGTGAAACAGATCGCCAGTCCAGGTTCGATGTATGAGACAGGGTGCTCAGGGCTGGTGCACTGGGATGACCCAGAGGGGTGGGATGGGGAGGGAGGTGGGAGGGGGTTCAGGATGGGGACACGTGTACCCGTGGCTGATTCATGTCAAGGTATGGCAGAACCGCTACAATATTTTGAAGTAATTAGCCTCCAATTAAAATAAGTTAAAAAATAAAAAAAAAAAAGAAGTTTGTGAGACCATGAGGAAACTCACCACTTCCATCTAGGAACTGATCTAGCCCTGGCTCCCTAGATCCTATCATTAACTTAGTGATTTTTTTCACCTACATAAGACCTATTATTAGCACAAACCTGGCTTAAGTGCCTTAAATGTTAATGGTTTGGAATTGGGGGGTGGCGAGTGGGGCCTGATTTTGACTAGACTATTTAGAATAACTTTCATTCTTAACTTGGTTAAGGTTAAAGTTACTGAGAAATGGAATCACTAGCAAGTAAACCCAATAGTAACTGTAGTGGGGCAGGGAGTGGCGGGGGAGGCGGGGGTTGCTCTCTCATCCCACCCTTGCAAGCAGGCAGCCTCATGCTCCCTGTAAGTCACCTTGCTGCTGGGGCAGGAAGGAGTAACACGAGCCAGATGCCTTTCCAGCCACTCCTTAACATACTTGATATGAACTTCAAGCTCCCAAAATAATTTCCCTGACCTCAGCATTCTTCTGGACTCGGGTTTTCCTTACTTGATCTTTCAGCCAACCCTACCCTCAGATTTATTATAGAAGCATAAGCTTGGGTCCCCTCTAACTTTTTCGTTCGTATCTAGGGCAGGAATTGCTGTTTTGATCATTGTTTGGTTTCCTTGTGAAGATTCCATGCACATATGGAATGGAAGGGCATTTTCTCCTTGGAGCTTTATTGCACCCAAGGGTGGCTTCTTGTAGATTTATCCACAACCTTTACAAAGTCCCAGTGGCTTCACGGACAGGTCTTCTACAGTCTACATTTGGAGATACTGTAAATGTACACCCTTTCTTATATACAGCACATGCATGCGTGCTAAATCACTTCAGTCATGTCCAACTCTGTGCGGCCCTATGGACTGTAGCCCAGCATGCTCCTCTGTCCATGGGATTCTCCAGGCAAGACTGAAGTGGGTTGCCATGTCTTCCTCGAAGGGATCTTCCCAACCCAGGGATCAAACTCACGTCTCTTATGTCTCCTACATTGGCTGGCGGGTTCTTTATCACTAATGCCACCTGGGAAGCCCTATATACAGCACAGAAAAGAGCAAGTTAAAAATCTCTGCATTCTTCCAGCTTGGCTTTATTGCCCTGTATTTCACCTGTCTAGGCCTAGGACCCTCTGCAGGAAAGCTTCCTGCCTAAAGGAGCTCACACCAAGCTCTTCTCTATACTTTAGGAATTCTTGTGCTGTGCTAACTTGAAACTTAACATGCAATGGCTTTATTATCCAGTGTGTTTATTCTGTCTCCCCAACCAGATGGCAAAATCCAAGGTAGGGATGAGGTCTTCAACGACTCTTTATCACCTCTCACTACCTAACAAAATGCATTGGCAGAGCAGGCTCTCGAAATAGCTTACTCCAACGTGACAGTCCTCCTTCCAGTTCAGAAATAACTCAACTTATAATGATTCTATGATTGAATCGTTATTTTCTTTGGTCTGAAAAAAGAAATGTCATTCTGAAGACATTAGCTTGGGGTCTGTAGGGTTCAATTTTTAAACCTTATGTTTTGGATGCTTCACCAGATGATAATATCACCATGTGTCAAAATGAGCATTTCCTGGAGACAGAGATTCAGCCAGAGACTAATTCTGGACTCTGTGTTCAGCTGCTAGAGAGCCACGGCCTCAGACAGTCCTATTTATTAGTTGGATTTGGCAAAGGGAGCTAATTCCTTGTTAAAATATACAAGCAAGCTATTAAAAATAACATTCAAAGAAGAAAATTAAAAATAATGTGCAAAAGACCAAATTGCTTAGCTCAAATACAAGTTTAGCAAAACAAATCTACTAAAATTTCTTTAAGTATTTATCGGTAACATTGAAGTGTTTGGCAAAGAAAAGTCAGAGCTGGGATGTTGGCTCAGTCTCCTCAGAGACCGAGGGTTTGTTTTTTCTTTTTTTAACATGCTGTGTAGCTTCGAATAACAAAAACTTTATATATGGTACTGAAATCTGAAGCAAATTTTGTGTGCATGTCCTGAAAATCCAAAGCTTTATTTGGATTCTTAGAAGACACTATTAATTAGAAGAGATTTTAAAACTACAGATATCCTTCCTACATATTACTTTGAGATTAATAGGAGAGGTGTAGACACTTCCAAATTACCTTTATTCCAAGTACATCTCAAATGTCAATGCATTTTTTACTTCTTTGAAAATAAACAAAAAAAAAACCACACAAAAAAATTCTATAAATTTATAATCTTAAAATTAAAAAAAAAAAAAGGAAAGAAAACCCCACAGGTAGTATTTATCCAAAGTCTAAGCTTTTATAAGGTTCCCCTGGGCCTATGGAACTTGACTAGGATTTCTAGAGTTGCTCTCCAGAGCTTTGAACATCTGCATTCCTCATAGCAGTGGGCCACTTACTCATTAAAAAGTGTTAGCTTTTTAGTTTGCCTGATTAAAAATGTAGTCTCATCTCCCTCAGGTCCTACAAAACCCACTAGAAGTACTTAACAGATTTCCCACACAGTGAAACCATTCTCTCAGCAGTTAATTAGGAGCTGGGCCTTTCCTAGACTCAGGTGCTTTGGAAGAAAGTGAGTGAAAGTCGCTCAGTTGTGTCCGACTTTTTGTGACCCCATGGACTACACAGTCCATGGAATTCTCCAGGCCAGAATACTGGAGTGGGTAGCCTTTTCCCTTCTCCAGGGGATCTTCCCAATCCAGGGATCAAATCTGGTCTCCCACATTGCAGGCAAATTCTGTACCAGCTGAGCCACCCAGGGAACCCTGCAATGCGGGAGACCTGGGTTTGATCCCTGGATTGGGAAGGTCCCCTGGAGGAGGCATGGCAACCCACTCCAGTATTCTTGCCTAGAGAATCCCCATGGACAGAGGACCCTGGTGGGCTACAGTCCACGGGGCTGCAAAGAGTCGGACACAACTGCGCGAATAAGCACGACGCAGCACAGATGTTTTTGAGCTGATCAGCAAAGTGTGTCTTTTTCACACATTACTGAAAGTTAAAAAAGAAAAAAAAAGGTTGCCTGAACCTGTGAAGAAGATCCTTAAAGATAAAAATCAAAAAAGCCATCTTCTAGCCAGGGGCGTTCTGTGAAATAGTTTTTAAGAAATCTGGCTTCTGGATAATGAAGTAAGGTGGAGGTGGAGCACTGTGGAGCACTGTGAGAAGAAAACCTTATTTTCAGTGAATAATTTTAAAGAGGCCTGCTCCTGTCCATGTGCTCATCACAAAGCAGTGAGTGACACTCCAGCGGGAAACTGTGGACACACAAGGGACAGCAGAATTTGTTGGCAAGAATGGCAAATGGTTCTACAAATATATATTCTACATTTTATGTTAAGGATATCTGCAGAATATGATTAAAACAGCAAAGACTCAAGATAAAAAATTAGAGGATGAATCCTATCTGTTGTGTTTTCCATGTCCTAAAATATACTTTTATTCTACACCTTCTTGAGCCCCAGCCTGTAATATAGACCAACACATCTTGTTACCATGTGTATACCTGTTAGTTGCTCAATCATGTCCAACTCTGTGTGACCCCATGGGGTATACAGCCCACCAGGCTCCTCTGCCTGTAGGATTTCTCAGGCAAGAATACCACAGTGGCTTGCCATTTCCTTCTCCGGGGGATCTTCCTCACCCAGGGATTGAACCTGGGTCTCCTGCATTGCAGGCAGACTCTTTACCATCTGAGCCACCAGAAAAGTTATACTAGATAAGAATAAACAAAAAGAGAGAGAGAGAGGAATCATTTGTTAGACAATCATTTGTTTTTAAACATTTATTTTGCCTTTTGTCATTGTTTTTCCCCTCCTCAAGTGTCTTCAAATCCTCCTTTTGAGGTTTAAATTTTAAAAAACATGGCTTTCAAATGGATTATTTACTTCTTTTCCAGTAGTATTGAGGATGTTTTATTCCAAGGAGAATGTTTATTCCCAATAAGAGCATTAGCCTAACATAATTCAAGTTGTCCCTGAAAACCACACCTTGAAACAGAAAATTAGGACAACCCTGGTTATTATTCTACCTGTGCTTCCTAATTACACACAATAGTCATAATATTTATAGAGAAGTGGCAGGAAGGGAATCAAGAACGTTAATAGGAGACTGCTAAAATCTATTTTGCTTTGTAAAGATGATGTCTTGCAGCATGACCTTATCTATTTGCTCCATAGACATGCTTTTTTCTTCTAGGTTTATCTTAGCATAAAGGAAATGGTTTCACCACTTTGGAGGGTGCACTGGGAGGAAAGGGGACAGTTTACAGAGATCTTAGATGAGCTCTGTTTCAGTCCTATTTCAGGAAAGGGAAGAGCTCTCTTACTCACCTGCTGCCATCTCAGAAGTGTCCAAGGTTCATCCACCCTTCTCTTGGGCAGCTGAAGGCTAGGCTGCTCCCATGGGAAAGTGGGTAACATCTGCCAAGGTCTTGGGGCTGAGACTAGATCATTTTTGCAAGGTGGTGTCAACTGAAAAAATATTCACAACCTAAAAGTTTTGAATAATGTTTTATTCAGTGGAAATTTTGGATACTTCAAGCCCAAGAGACAGCATCTCAAGTGACCCTGAGAGAACTGCTCCAAGGAGGCGAGGGGAGGAGCCTGGTTGTATAGAAGTTTTGCAACAAAGGGCAGGGAGTCTGAACATCTGAACAAAATAACAATATTATTGCTAATTAAAGAAAACCAGATAACCCAAGTTAAGGAATTTAGCACTTTTCTATGTATGGGAAGATGCAGGAGTCTGGGTTCACTGAAATCATTCCTTTCTTATGCACCTCAGCTATCAAGACGGTATCTTGTGTTTTGACATCCAGAGCTTCCTCTCCTCGGGGTTCACCGTAGGGAGTGGCTGCAGTCTGATAGCTGCTAGACGGCAGGGATTCTTCTCCTTCCTGCGTTCCCTGAGGGCTCACTGGCTCACAGAAGAGGGTTGAATCGGTAACAACTGTGACATCCTTGTTTACTGATATGGCAGGAAATATGCCATTTCTCAGTTTCCTCTCTTGGCCCAAAATTCAGCCAATATTTGGGAGATATATCATGACCAATTTTTGTCCCACAGCGCTGGGAGGTTCATCTCAGAGCAAGCAAAATTTCGTATTGATGTGCCATTCCAGGTGCTAATTTTTGACTAGGCCCAATGATAGTTTATAAAAGATTCTATGGATCCTGTCTTACTAGTCAAGAAATGTTTTCTCTTGTTGTGTCTTCCCATATCTAGAGTTGCACTATTACAGTCAATGATTGCATACAGAACTGCATATCTGATCAACTGCTTCAAGTGACCTAGTCATCACTATTGTTGTTGGAGGCCTAAACAGTCTTATAAAATAGACAAGATACAAGTAATATAGCTAGTAACATTGACAAAGTCATAGTGTAGCAGAGACACCAGCATAAACAATGGTTAGTACAACTAGTTGTAATCCAATTGCAATAAACCATCAAGTCTACAGGAGAGCCAGTTAGAGAAGCCAAATTCTGGCAGGATCAGGTAGAGAGAAAAAGATAAATGCTTTATCTTGGCTTACAAAGGTATACTTTATCAACTTGTGCTCACAGTATAAAAGTTTTATTGGAAAACAAATATTCAATCTAGTTTATTTTCCAAAGTCATAAAGTTATAAATTATATTCATCAATTTATTCAGTCTCGTGTAATTGATTCCCATGTCTGCATGAAGTAATCAGCTTTTTTAAAATTAATTTTGTCATTTGTTACCCAGTTCAGTGGTATTATCTACAGGCTATCAGAAACTTATACTTGTTTCAAAAGTTCTTTTTATGAGTTTTATTGAAAATCTACATTTTGTAAAAGCAACGTAAAATTAAGACTATCTATAAAGGACAGAACTTAATTAGTATGCCTAATGTAATTAGCAAGAAACTTGTATATTTCTTCAACATATAACATTTTAGGATAATAACTAGAATTATGACTAATAACATTACATCAGGACATATCGGATGTTAGAGATTCCATTTACATTTTGGAATACTTATATTGATGACATTTATCCATGCATTGCAACCTAAAGTTCACCTTCAATCATTTGATAATATTTCTGAATTTAAAATCCCAAACAAATGTAGGTTAGCATTCCTCTCTGAGATGTCTCAGAGATGTTTCTTTGAAGCATCCAGAGTCAGCTAGAGGCTAAAAGAGCTTTACTTAGATTTTGTCATTTGGGAAGTTTGTTTAAAAATATCAAAAAGTTTTATAATGCAACAGGATCATAAGTCACTGAAACAATACTTTTGCATTTAACCAAAGTGACAAAACAATTAAAAGAAAGCAAACAGAGATCACTTGCGGACACAGAAATTCACACCATCTGTTATCAGAAAGAGGCACTTTTAACAGAGAGAAAAATCAACTTTCTGTCTTGCATTATTAGCTTACTAAACAAAATTTATTTCGTTAACTTCAAACTAAATTTAATTATGTAATTGTGGTTTTCAGTCTATCTGCTCTCCGATAGAGAAGGATGAGAGGCTTATGGAAGCTTCTTGATGGGAGAGACTGACTGAGGGGGAAATTGGGTCTTATTCTGATGGGCGAGGCCATGCTCAGTAAATCTTTAATCCAATTTCCTGTTGATGAGTGGAGCTGAGTTCCCTCCCTGCTATTTCAGTTCAGTCACTCAGTTGTGTCTGACCCTTTGCAACCCCATGACAGCAGCATGCCAGGCCTCCCTGTCCATCACCAGCTCCCGGAGTTTACCCAAAGCCATGTCCATTGAGTCAGTGATGCCATCCAACCATTTCATCTTCTGTCGTCCCCTTCTCCTCCTGTCCTCAATCTTTCCCAGCATCAGGGTCTTTTCCAATGAGTCAGTTCTTCCCATCAGGTGGCCAAAGTATTAAAGTTTCAGCTTCAGCATCAGTCCTTCCAATGAACACTCAGGACTGATCTCCTTTAGGATGGACTGGTTGGATCTCCTTGCAGTCCAAGGGACTCTCAAGAGTCTTCCCCAACACCACAGTTCAAAAGCATCAATTCTTCAGCACTCAGCTTTCTTTATAGTCCAACTCCACAACCATACATGACTACTGGAAAAACCATAGCCTTGACCTCTGTTGGCAAAGTAACATTTCTGCTTTTTAATATGCTGTCTAAGTTGGTCATAGCTTTTCTTCCAAGGAGCAAACATCTTTTAATTTCATGGCTGCAGTCACCATCTGCAGTGATTTTGGAGCCTCCCAAAATAAAGTCTGAC
>SJYQ01062851.1:576507-620970 GCA_006410935.1 Redunca redunca
AAGCAGAGACATTACTTTGCTGACTAAGGTCTGTCTAGTCAAGGCTATGGTTTTTCCTGTGGTCATGTATGGATGTGAGAGTTGGACTGTGGAGAAAGCTGAGCGCCGAAGAATTGATGCTTTTTAACTGTGGTGTTGGAGAAGACTCTTGAGAGTCCCTTGGACTGCAAGGAGATCCAACCAGTCCATTCTGAAGGAGATCAGCCCTGGGATTTCTTTGGAAGGAATGATGCCGAAGCTGAAACCCCAGTACTTTGGCCACCTCATGCGAAGAGTTGACTCATTGGAAAAGACTCTGATGCTGGGAGGGATTGGGGGCAGGAAGAGAAGGGGACGACCAAGGATGAGATGGCTGGATGGCATCACTGACTCGATGGACGCGAGTCTGAGTGAACTCCTGGAGTTGGTGATGGACAGGGAGGCCTGGCGTGCTGCTATTCATGGGTTTGCAAAGAGTCAGACATGACTGAGCGACTGAACTGAACTGAAGGCTTCCTCAGACAACCATTTTGCCTTTTTCCATTTCTTTTTCTTGGGGATGGTCTTGATCACTGCCTCCTGTACAGTCACGAACCTCTGTCCATAGTTCTTCATGTACTCTATCAGATCTAATCCTTTGAATCTCTCTGTCACTTCTACTGTAAATTGTAAAGGATTTGATTTAGGTCATACCTGAATGGTCTAGTGGTTTTCCCTACTTTCTTCAATTTAAGTCTGAATTTTGCAATAAGGAGTTCATGATCTGAGTCACAGTCAGCTCTTGGTCTTGTTTTTGCTGACTGTATAGAGCTTCTTTCTCCATCTTTGGCTGCAAAGGATATAATCAATCTGATTTCAGTGATGACCATCTGGTGATGTCCATAGGTCAAATCTTCTCTTGTGTTGTTGGAAGAGGGTGTTTGCTATGATCAGTGTGTTCTCTTGGCAAAACTCTGTTAGCCTTTGCCCTGCTTCATTTTGTACTCCACGGCCAAATTTGCCTGTTACTTCAAGTATCTCTTGACTTCCTACTTTTGCATTCTAGGTCCCTATGATGAAAAGGACATCTTTTGGGGGTGTTAGTTCTAGAAGGTCTTGTAGGTCATCATAGAACCGTTCAGCTTCTTCAGCATTACTGGTTGGGGCATAGGCTTGGATTACTGTGATATTGAATGGTTTGCCTTGGAAACAGAGATCATTCTGTCATTTTTGAGATTGCATCAGACATTTTGGAGTCTTTTGTTGACTTGGAGGCATAGAGAAATGCAAGTTTCCCTCTAGAAGGCCTTTGTTTAAAGTTTCACCAAGCCAGCTTTTTTTAACCTTAATTTAATTGTGTACACAATAGAAGAGCCCCTCATTTTTAGGGCTTGACTTCCTTTAACTTCCAGTTAAGCACATACTTGTAATTTTTGTACATATGTTTACCCAGTTGGGATATGCTGTGCTGTGCTTAGTCACTCAGTCGTGCCCGACTCTGTGCAACCCCATGGGCTGTAGCCTGCCCAGACTCCTCTGTCCGTGGGGTGGGTTGCCATGCCCTCATCTAGGGGATCTTCCCAACCCAGGGATCAAACACAGGTCACCCACATTGCAAACGGATTCTTTACCATCTGAACCACCAGGGAAGCCCTGGTGTTGGCTGGAGGCCAGCAATCTGTTGTTCTTTTTTCTTTTATTTTTGAACCTTTATTTCCCACTGTAAAGTCAGTTTGTCAAAATAAAACTGCTAGTGGCAATTGTGTGTGATGGGCCCCGTGTGCTGCTTGAGAGTTTAGCTTTTCTGGGTTTGCCCCAGAGTTGTGTCAGCCCCCTCTTACATGTCTCAGGTGATTCCAATGCAGTTAAGACTTCCACAGGTACTCATGTCGCAGAATGGCCAATTACTAGGTGAGTCCCTGGCTGAGCCGGTTAATTAAGTGTATGAGTTTCCTTACAGGGATAACTGCAAAGCATGAGGTCTTTCCTCTCCCACTCCTGCATGTTTTCCTGAGAAAGCCATTGCCAGCCAGGAGGAGAGAATCCCTTGTCCAGAGCTCAGAGCCTCTCATAAGATTTCAGTTTTATTTCAACAAACTCTATTAAGGTAACCAATTCTAGGAAAAATGACAGCCAATCTTCCCCCAATAACTCCGTTTCACCTTACTCTGAGCAAAGTCTTCCCAGTCTGTAAACTGAAGATAACCCCTCAATATTCAAACTAAGTCTTCCCAGTGCCTTTTTCCACTGAGGGATAACCTGCAGAGGATAACCACTCAGTATCCAAACTGAGTCTTCCCAGTGCCTTTTTCACTGAGGATAACCTGCTGGAGCAAAATCTTCCCAGTGCCTTTCACTGAGTTTAACCTGCTCAGCCACCTATACTGAGCAAAATCTTCCCAGTCCTTCAACTGAGGATAATCCAGTTACTTCTTCTTGAAAGCAAGTTTCAAGGATAATTTTTCCCCAGTGAATAAAACGTCAGATCCTCAACCAATATGGGAGATCCTAGAACCAGGAGACACTCATTCAAATTCATCTGGACTCCCTGCGGAGGCAGACAGACACAAAGGTATATACCTTGATACCTCTATGGGTATCAAGGCTCTGCATCCTCGTAGAGTTCAGGCAGAAGAGAGGAATATGCTCTGGTCCCTTTGTGGTTCCTGTGATTGTTGACTTAAAAAATATTCACAGCCTAAAAGTTGAGAGTTATGTTTCATTCAGTGGGAATTTTTAGCCCTTCAAGCCCAGGAGACAGCATCTCAAGTGACCCTGAGAGAACCGTTCCAAAGAGGTGAGGGCAGGAGCCAGTTCATTTAGAAATTTTGCAACTAATAGCAGGGAGTCTGAACCTCAAAAGATTATTGTTAAAGAAAACCAGATAACCCACGTTAAGGAATTTAGTGCTTTTCTACGTATAGGAAGATGCAAGAGTCTGGGTCCACTGAAATCATTCCTTTCATACGCACCTCAGCTAGCTGGGGCCAGTGTTCTGTGGCTTCACATCCTGGGCTTTCTCTCTTCCGAGCTGACCACAGAGAGTGGCTGCAGTCTGATGGCTGCTGGCTGGCAGGATTCTTCTCCCTCCTGCGTTCCCTGAGGGCTCACTGGCTCACACAAGAGGGCTGCAGCTGGTAATGGCTGTGACACCCTTGTTTACTGATATGGCAGGGAATATTCCATTTCTCCGTGGTCACCAGAAAAGTACTGCCTGCTGTCAAAAGAAGATGCCCCAGGATGCCACGAGGAGGGAGGGGTGCTGATGCCCCTCCCTGGCTGGGGCAGTAGACACTGCCAACCCAGGGGCGCTGGGCCGCCTACAGAGCCAACTCAGCTCCCCTCATTCCTTGACCCTCAAACAATGCCCCTCTCAATGGCCTGGGCTATAATCTTCCTCATTCCTGTGTGGCTCGCGGGGCCTTTGTTTTCTCCCCACACCAGGAGGAAATCTTTTTACATCTTGAGAGGAAACTTCACTCTCCTCACACTCTCTCTTCTCTTACATGGTTCAGGCTTTGGAAAACAAAGATGAGACAACGTCTCCTTCTCCTCTTTTTCTTTAATTAGAGAGTGAATGCTTACCCGGGCCTGCCTGGCAGGCTTGCCCTCTACCTGCCTCATGCCACTTTTCCTCGCCTGAGAGGCTTTCTTCCAGTTCTTTAACCCACTCAGGTCCCTTCCCTCCCAGAGCCCTTGCCCAGAACATCTCCTTTCATCTCCTTTACCTCATTGACATTTATTTATTAGACGAACTTCAGGTCTCAGCTGACACTTCCTTCTTGACCTTGAGATTAGGTCAGTTTCCCATATTAGGTGATTTTATAGAAGCAGGTACTACTCCTGCAGAGTTTTTAGCACGGTTGTAATTTTATATTTTGTGGGTCATTATTGAGTATAGTCTCTCCCCTTCCCCCTGCCCCCCACTAGCCTGACAGTTTCATAATGGCAAGGATATTTTTCACTCTCACCGTTACATCCTCAGTGCCTCACATAAAGAGTGTGACAGATTCTTGTGGAATAAACAGCCTTTTTTTTTTTCCCCTTTGGGAGTCACTAGGCTTGAATTGAGTCTATTTGGAAAATTCTCTGGGAAACAAAACAAATTAGGCAATATCAATCTGGACTTCCCAGGATTTTGCATGATTTCTCTAACAGAATAATTGAATATGGCAGATAATGATCAAATGCGGGGGGTGGGGGGGGATGACAAAGTCTAAGTCTCAGTGGCTGTTGTGAAAGGTTATTAGTCTTGTAATNGGGAATGACAAAGTCTAAGTCTCAGTGGCTGTTGTGAAAGGTTATTAGTCTTGTAATAGAGTTAAACTGTACAACTACAATTCAGGAATGCAAAAATATACTTTTTTTTTTTAAGAAAATTAAACTTTACTTGTCCACAAGCCCTCATTCCCATTAAGTAGCAGAAAAACAACAATATTTCCCCTTAAATATTAACTTTCTTCTGGTTTAAAATTTAATTTAATTTTAAAATTACCCAGACATTGTAGGGCTTAAATTATTCAGCATGACCTCTCAAAGAGGGTGAAGGAACTTATAAATAGAAAAGGCATTACAAAAAAGTAAACTAGTCAGCAGAGGGTGATAACTTTCCCTTTAAGAAAGTTAGATTAGATCCTTGCCTCTACTACACACAGGATAAATCCAAATATGAAAACAAAGCTTGTAAGCTACTAGAAGAAAATCCAGAGGACTATTTCATGGCCTTCAAGTAGGGATGAGAAAAGTAAAACACTTAGTATAAATTTTAAAAAGCACAAGAGATTTCAATTTTGATAATAAAATGATCTGATTAGAAAACATACTTGAATTAATAAGAAATCAATAGTCCTGGAGTGGCTTGCCCTTTCCTTCTCCAGGGGATCTTCCCAACCCAGGGATCAAACCCGGGTCTCCCGCATTGTAGACAGACGCTTTACCGTCTGAGCCACCAGGGAAGGCCTTTATGATGTGACTAGATACAGTCAAGAACATTCACTAGTCTCTGTCCTAGCAGTGGGGCTTCCCTGGTGGCTCAGTGGTAAGGAATCTGTCTGCCAGTGCAGAAGAAGTGGGTTCAGTCTCTGGGTCAGGAAGATCCCCTGGAGAAGGAAAGGGCAAGCCACTCCAGTACTCTTGCCTGGGAGACACCATGGACAGAGGAGCCTGGTGGACTATAGTCCATGGGATTGCAAAGAGTTGGACAGGACTTAGTGACTAAACAACAACACAATAGCAGTGATCAGAAAATTAAAAAGGAAACGATTACGTTCATAGTGGCCATCAAACTATAAAATATTTAGGAGTAAATTAAGAAAATAAAGGACATATACGGTAATCTGAAGCCAACATCATATTATGTAAGTTGGTAGATATTTATATATACTTTCCTATACTTTTAAATTAAAAATTAGAGTATATCAGATTAGTGATTACTCTCTTGTGATATTGCATAGGAGTCTTCTTTTACCAAGCTTATTGTTGGCTGACTTTATAACAATTAAAATAGTTGCAGTGCATAGGTCTGAGACTTTTTGGTTATTATCTGCTTTAGTTTGCTTTCTTAATTTTTGGTAACTAATTTGCTTAATTTAACTTGGTAATTGACTGTTCATTGCACAAACAGTATGAGATTCTCCTAGATATTTAGAGTGTAGGGGTGGGGCAAATATCTCTCTGCAAACCACTCCAAGTGTTGAGAGAAGTAATTCTGAATCTTTTTTTGGAAGTGGTTGCTCAGTGGGGCAGGTAGTAACATGAAAATGACTCTTATCTCCAGGCTGAGTTATCTATTTTGCAATATGGAAAATAAGGTGTGGCATCAGCCAGCAACACTGGTGTGACTTTGCATTAACAACAGGGGAGTTTAGTAGCATTCGAAGAGGAAGTTAGAGGAAAACAAAACCAAACCTGGTCTTTATGCCTATTACAGGAAACAAGACTATATGTAACATCACTGAGTTCCCCAATTGAGCAAATATTAGTCATATCAACAACCTGCTTATATTTAATAGGTACTCTTGGAAAGATATAATGGGATTAAACAGCAGCCCTTTAAAAAGCAAAACATGATCTTGTTGGGATTTGATGACTCAGAAAAAAATAAGTAAAAGTGGAATGAAATAGGGCTCTTATTCTTTTGATTTTTCTCCCTGATACATTGGCCAAGAGTTCTCCAATCAAGGAAGCTGATTTCTTTGGACTTATATTGGGCTAATGCCCAAAGATGAACATGTATTATAATTTATATTACGTTAAACCAGTAAGTCTAGTTTTTCACCAGTTCAATACTGTGTATAGTTTCTGTTTTACTTGGCAAGGAATTTCCTAGCCTTGTGGTGACAGTAAGATGTTCAACAAGGAGAATCAGAAGATTTTAGCTCCAGAATTTGAAATTTAGAAAAATTTGAATTTAGAAAGTATTCAGTTCATGCAAGCAAATTCACAAACACAGACAGTAAAAGAAATTTCTTAAAGTTTAGATGTTGATATTTCATCAATGTAAACATATATTTAATCAGTTCTCTTAAAAACATTCAGATAGTTTTCAGTCTTTTGTTTTATTATAGGATTGCAATCTGCTATCTGCATTCTGAAACATGAAAAGCTCTGAAAACTTTTTGTAGCCTTGTGGTGGTAAAAGCTGACTGACATGAACTTATTGGGCAATAAAAACTATGAAGCTACTAAGCTATTTATAATCTTTGCATATCTGACTTCAAGTGAATATGTTTCATTACAAAATTACTAATGTTTGGTTGTGGGATGCTACCCTAGTGTTCCCAGGGGTGCTATATAATATGAAGCATATGCATATACTCTCTTTTGCAAACCTGAGAAATTCTGAAACATATATGCCTCCAGGGTTTCGGATATGGGACTATGGCCCGCACTGCATGTGTGCCCAGTCAGTCAGCTGTGTCCAGCTCTGTGTGAGCCCATGGACAGCAGCCCACGAAGCTCTGCTGTCCATGGCGTTTTCCAGGGAAGAATACTGGAGCGGGTTGCCATTCCCTTCTGCAGGGGATCTTCCTGACCCAAGGACTGACCAAGTCTCCTACATCTTCTGCAGTGGAATTCTTTACCGTTGAGCCACCTGGGAATCCCATGGCCCTGTCTACACACCACAACAAATATTCTTGTTATATTCTGTTTTGTTAGGATAAATTTTTGTCGTGTACAACATATTTCTAAGTCAGGTTTTTTATGTTTAAATCTTCATTTTGTTATTTATTAGCTGTTGTTGTTGACTGACTCACTAAGTCATGTATGACTCTTTTGCGACCCCATGGACTGTAGCCTACCAGGCTCCTTAGTCCATGGGATTTCCTGTAACTATATCTATACTTAAATTTTCTCATTGGTAAAATGGGAATGGTAATAATTGGAATTATTCTGAGGATTGAGTGAGGTAGCATGTGAAACACTTAGAATAGTTTGGTATTTAGTAAGCATTTAATACATGTCAGCTATAATTATAGTAACAGTGTATCAATTTTTATTTCTGACAGCAGTGCATCCATTTTTCTATCCTGTCTCTATTTAGTATTATCATTCTTCATAATCTTTCTAACATGCTAAGCCTTCCCCACAAAGCTATCCCACTTTGCTTGTATTTCTTTGATTTCTAGTGTTGTTGAAAATATTTTCATACTCAAGTGTTGTATTTTTTATAAGATCTTCTCTATTAAAAGATTTACCTTTTTTGTCCCTAGGGTTTACAAGTTTCTTTCCTTTCTTCACTTTTTTCTGTGTCCTTTCTTTTTCCTTTCCTCTCATCCTTCCTTTCTTCCTTTTTTGCTTTCTTTCCTTCTAAGTCTTTAATCCTTCTAGGATTCATTTTGAATACGACTTTAAAAATTCCTTTTCTCTTAGCCAATTGCCTCAATATCAGTTACTGAATAATCCATCTTTTTCACCACTGAATAAAAACCATTTTTATCATAAGCAAATTCTTTGTTTTATTCTAGACATCATATGTCATTCTTTTGATTGACCTATTAATTCTCTTGCCAACATCATATTGCTTAAACTTCTGGTATAGGTCAAGTACTACTTATTTTTATTTTTCAAGAATTTCTTAGATATTGATACATTTTTATTTTTCCAGATACAAATCAGAATTATTTTTTCAAAAATTTCAAACAGTATTTTGCAAAATTTTCAACAAACCTGCAATGGGATTTTGTTTGAAATTAACTTGGAGGAAATGGGCACATTTCAATATTGAGTCTTCCCATTTGTTCAAGGACATGAAATACATCCCCACTTCTTCTTAAAGTTTCATAAGCTTTAAAGTCTTTGCTAATAGCTACTGTTAATTAATAAGCTCTGAAATATGCACATCCTTTTAGTTTATAGCAAATTGAAAACGAAGCTGATTAATATGTGAAAAGTTAACCCTTGAACAATGTGGGGGTTAGGGGCACTGACCCTCCAGGATGTTGAGAACATGTGTATAACTCTACAGTGTACCCTCTGTACACAGGCATTCAACCAGAGGAGGACCAGTGTAGTACTGTAGTGCATATTTAGCAAAAGAAATGCACATCTAAGTGGACCCTTGCCATTCAAACCTGTGTTTTTCAAGGATCAACTGTACGTTCATCCGTATAGGGTAGTTGGATGACTCAGAATTCATATGTTAAAGCCCTAACTCTCCAGTGTGATGGTACTTGGAGATGGGGCTTTGAGAACATAATCGGGGTTAGATGAGGTCATGAAGATGGGCCCCTCACAATGGGACAGTGCTCTTACAAGAAGAGACATCAGAGGGCTAGCACTTTCTCTTTTTCCCTGTACTGACAAAGCAGAGGTCACAGGAGCATCTGGAAGATGATGACTATCTGCAGCCCGAGGCAAAATTCCTCACCATAAACTGACCAGCTGGCACCCTGATTTCAAGACTTCTGGCCTCTAGAACTGTGAGAAAATAAATTTCTGTTGTTTAAGCTACCCAGTCAGTGGTATTTGGCTATGGCAGCCCAAGAAGATTACAATAGTAGTGTGTTTATTAGTCTTTCCCCGGACTCTGGGTTACCCTCAGATACACAGCCCAAGGAAAAACAGGACAATTCAATCAGCTCATGACAGGCTAGTTAGAAAGCTGCTTCGCAATGAGTATTTTATTGAATTGCTTTCCATGAGGATCATTTTTTTTTAATGAAGCTTTCTAAGTCACCTTATTCCCTCATTCAAAACAAAAATAATTTTTTATTTCTACAGATAAATGGCATATTTCTAGAAATGTTGACTGTCCTATTTTACTGCACAGAAGAAATTTCAATGAGAAAATTCTCATTGGTGTTTAGTGAGCACAACACTAATACTTGGGCATATCTGGGAGTAGTAACCTGGAAGCACCTTTCAGTCCTTCGCTATAGTTGTGGAACACTTCTGAGTTTGCTGAAAGCATTCACATGCAAATTTTTCTTTCATCTGCAAAATAAACTCAAGTGAAGTGTCAGTCTCATTTTGTGAATGAAGGAAACTGAGATTCAGAGAAATGAAACGCCTTTTGCAAGACAGCATAGGACGACGACTAGATTTAATATATCCGGTGACTGAAACGTTTTCTGAGAACTTAATTTTATGCATACTGTGGCCCATTTCTCTCAAGAGATCTCTTCGCAGCAACTAGGGTAGCTGCCTGCACTTAGCCAGGAAAACCTTTAGTGCTGACAAAGATGCAACCCACCACTGGACTCTGAACCTCTGAGCAGACATGTAGTGCTATCTTCCCTGAGGGCAAACTTCTGTCTGCCAGTTTCTAAGGAGCCCCTGCTGGAAGAGGGACTGAAAAGGCTTCTTTTAAAATCTGAGGCATTTGTGTTGCAAGCTCTCCTTGACTCTTCCTCTCCTACTTTACTTCCCCTTCTAATTATTCTGTTTTGTATAAGTGAAAAAGGAGGTTTAACATTTGATCTTAGGTCCAAATAAGAAGCCAGGCAGGTACCATAAAACCCAACAGGCCTTGATTTACTCGCTGTCCTCTTTTATCCTGAACCAAAGCCGTCACTGATGGATTGAAACAGTGTCCCAAATTCAACATAAGATTTGTTGCTTGATGAAGTAGAAACAGGCAAAAGCATTGTTGAAACAACAGGAATTTGTAAGGAAGAATAATGTCACATTTAATTGAAAAACTAATGAATTGTAAATCAAGTTCTTCTTTGAAAAGACAAGTGACATTTAGTCCCAACTCTGTACTGACCGTGTGTGTGTGTGTGTGTGTGTGTGTGTGTGTGTGTTAGTGGCTCAGTTGTGTCCAACTCTTTGCGACTGTGTATAGAGAAGATAGATCAAGAGTGAGGCAGAAGTAGTGACTATCTTAGGGAAAGTGACTTTTTTGTTTTGTTCTGTAAATGATCTAAATCTATATATCTTGTAAACAACATGGAATTGTGTACACCGTCAACAATTTAAAGTTTATCTTTGATTTAAATCTCGGGCACCTTTTTCTTAGTCTTCATAGGAGCCTTGTTTTATTTTATCACCTTGAGATTTATTATGCCTAGAAGTAAAAAATAGATGATGTCATATAGAGAAAATGAGTAGGTTCTTTCAACACTTTGGGATGATTAAAGTTGTTTTTAAATATTTTCATTAGAACTCCACGGAACTTCTGTGTTAAAATGGTACAGAGTACCAAATCAGAAAGCCCTGGTATTTCATTAGCAACAATGTTCTTATGAGAGAGGTCTGAATACAGCTATCAGCAAAGACTCAGGTTAGTCTCTGAAATACTTTTGACCTCAGAACCCTAAATTCAAGGGAAAAAAAAAAACATAGAATTTTCTTTTATAGAGTACAGAAAAGAAGTATTGTGGTATATAGTTAGCAGAACACAGGACTCAGTGATGGGGAACTATTGCATTTTAGTTTTCGTCCTGAGATTTTAACCAAATCACCGTTTCAGGTTTTAATTCCCTCATCTGTAAAAATGGAGATAATAAGTCTTATGTCATCTGGAATGATTAAATAAAATATTTGATATCCAAATGGTATGAAGTGGAGAAAGAAAAAAGTTATTGAGGGCTCAGTATTTACCAGGCACTTCAGTTTCAAGTGGGGCTCTTAAGAGAGATCAAGGTCCACGATTTAGGTCCATGATTCCATCACATTAAAATTTTAAATCAAGTCATCAATAAAAATGCTTTTAATTAAATATAAACAATCCATATTTTACTCTAAAAGAAACTTTAATATTAATACATTTTTCAGGCTTAACAACTACTAAATCTCAATGCAAAGTAAGTCAACAGTGGAAAATAAAAATACTTTCTATAAATAGTCACTTCCAAATGTGTCTTGTGTTGGCAGACTAATAATTCAGAATAAAAATCATTGGTATAATGTTTTATACTTTTTCAAAATACTTTTCAAAGGGGACAGTAAATTAGATGTAATAACGTAAATGTATTTAAAATTTAACAACAAAAAAGTCAGACACATTGTTATATTTTTCTACTGGTTAAAGACTATTTTATAAAATATAAATAATTTCATACAATATTTTAAAACATTCTGAANAATAATATACTTTTCTGTTAAACACACACACATATACATACAGATATTTAGGAAGAATCCATATCATCTTCTGGTTATAGATGATTTAAGAAAACCTGATAAGGTCATAGTCTTTCATTTGACCTTATATAGAAATAATTTTAAAGTTAGATGCATATTTTTAATCATCTGGGTTTATAATTGGGTCAAAATTTTTTCCAGTAGTTTTTCATAATTTTTTTTAGGATGATTAGCTAGTCATGAGAAAATATTTTAAAATCAGCAAATTTAAAATCAGTACTTGATACTTGGGTCTAGTTAGTATATGTTTATAAAAATGAATATCTAACCAATAGATACATGTTTTGGTTCTTAGACGAGGTAGAAAAAATAAAATGTCTTACAACGTGATCTGAACTTGAAAAAAATAGAAAATAGCAATCACCAATTCAACCTGTGTGAATCAAATAGTTGGAGAGTTCTTTTTGTTTTTGACATATATGCCATATATTTCAAATATAAGGCCTGTGAAATTTATTTTCTGCTCCCCAAAATCTTACTAAATTGAAATTCATGTTTTGCATTTACTTACTCATCATTTAATCTACCTAGGGAACTTTACTCTGCAGACAGACCAAAGACATCTGCAATTAAACCAAAAATTATTAGTTAGGCATTTTTTAGGTTTAAGAGGTATTTTCCCTTTACATACCTTAAATATTAATAATAAAATACATTATAAAAAGCTCTATTATCTTCAGCTGTTGTACAATAAATAATTACTTAGATGATAAAGAGTTAATAAAAACTTCAAGGTCTGCTAAAGAATTATGAAGCTCATCATTTATATCTTGACTTCTAAGAAAAGTTTTCAGAGTATCTAAAGCAGTTATTGCCTCATTTTTTGATGGTGAGGGGAGTTCGCTTTCCAGAGATCCACCATCCTCCTCCTCGTCAGAAGTATAAAATCCAGCTTCATCTGATTCACTTTCTTTGTGGCATACAGCATCACCGCTTGGAGAGACTTGTGAGGCTGCCTCACAAGTCTCTAAGTCATCATCCAGGGCAGCATACTCTTCTACAGATAAGCCTTCGGGAAATTCCACTCCTGCCGCCTGGGCGTCGGCAACCAAATCAAGGCCAGTGTTTGTCTCTGCATTTGCCTCCTCACTTTCTCCCCTTTGAGATTTGAATCCTGCCTCTTCATAGCTCTTAACAATAGTCTCTGGGGTGACAGCCCTCCAACAGAGATGCAATGTGTCAACTGCATCTAAAAGGGAAAAGGTAAATTCTTTGCTGCCTTCAACAGAGCTCAGAAATTTCTTAATAAGACAATGTCGATATTTGATTTTAAGGCTTCTAATAACACCTTGTTTCATAGCTATAAATTTGGAAGATAAACATGATGGAAAGAACGCTAATTCAATGGACTTCAGGTTTTTTACCTCTGGGTGTGCAGGAGAAGATTCAACAAAAATCACCACTCTTCTTTGCTGAGCTTGAAATCTCTCATCCAGCTTCTGCATCCACTGTTCAAACACATCTGCAGTCATCCATGCCATTTTGTTGGCTTCATAATACACAGGCAATGATTTTATGCCTTTGAAGCAATGTGGATTTCTGTTTTTTCCAATGAGAAGCAGAGGAAGTTTCTCTGAGCCGTCCATGTTTGTCCCAACCACCAGAGTTATTCTGTCTTTGCATAACTTGCCAATTGAACAGGTTTCTCCTTTAAATGCAAAGGTATTTGTAGGCAACATTCGATAAAGCAGCCCAGTCTCTTTTACATTAAAAACATTTTTAGGATGATAATCATTTAAATAATAAGGAAGTATGTTTTGGTGCCAGACAGCTGAAGGGTCTGCTGATACACCTTTGGCTTCTACAGGTTGAGTTCTGAATACTAGACCATACCTGGATTTAAACCGATCCAGCCAACCATTGCTGCACTTAAAATCATTATGTCCCAGTTTCTGGGCAAAATCATTAGCTTTTAGCCGCAACATTGGGCCATTAACTGGCACATTCAGACACTGAGCGATTCGGTACCACCTCATTAGCGCCTCTTCCAGGTCTGTGTAAAAAGCAGTTCTCAGTCTTTTCCTCTTTGGATCAAATCTCAGTGATTCAAAGGCTTCCAGAACCTTGTCTTTATTCTTCATAATAGAAGACAACGAATTTTTCTTTATTCCATATTCAGCTGCAATCTCTGCTTTTTTCTTACCGCTTTCTACTGCATTTATGATGTCGATCTTTTCTTCAATGGATAAACTTTTCTTTTTCTTCACAGTTACAGGCAGAGTTGAGGCATCCACGGGAGCTTCTGCCATCTCACCCTGAGCTGATGTAGAGATGTCGTCTCTCTCTGGGTCTGTTTCTTTAGGAAAATGTATTTCCCAGTATGATACAAACTGCTTTTGAAGCCACTGCATATATTAAAAGTTGGTCAGTGTCTAATAGTCTTATTTCTGTGGAAATGGATGAATACATACATTTCTTCAAAGGATCTGAATAAGAAAAATATTATCTGCAGCTAGAATATTTTAGAAGAGAAACCTCCTTCCCAGGACCTTGTGCAGTTCAGTTTATTCGGAGTTCCAGAAGTCAAGCTAAAATAGAAATCTCATTATGTCAAACCTGTCCAGTCCTGCTGATGTATTTTTGGAACTTCAATCCTTTAAGATGATCCATTTTATCCATGCGCGCATTCAACCTCCTCTTAATTCTCCACAGAGGCCCTCAGAGATAAGAAGAAAAGCATTCAGAAATTTCATGCAAAATGTCAGCCGCTAATTTCCGAGTCTCTTTAGGGTGGAGAAGAAAATGGTAGAATCCTTCTAAGACTCGACAATATCCTCCGTCACTTGAAACGTTTAAAAAAAAAAGAGGAATTTTAGCGATGATATGTCAATTTAATATCAAAAAATATTTATACTAATTAGTTATGCTTTTAATAATCATGAAAAGAATGGGAACATGTTTCTAAAAATACAGTAACTGAAGCTTCCAGAAGAAATGCTTACCTCCCAAATGGTGTCTCTGTGAAAAGCTCTCGAGCTCTGCTCTGACCCCTTGAGTTCTCACTTGCCTTTGAATGCTTTGTAATATATACTTCTGGAATAAATCAGACAAATTTAGTCTCTTTTAAAAATGTGAGCTTACCAAAATTAAATAACTAAAAATGATGCTGGGTAGATCTTTGGTGGCTGTTTTCCCCATGAAGTCACAGGCTGCCCCTCTGGCTTCTCTAAAAGAAAAACATAGTCAGACAGTGGTCACAAGGTCCAACTTTTAATAGCACATGGGAGACAGTGTCTCCTTTGTAGGAGTCTGGTAGAAAATGCTTCACTAAAAATCTAATCAAGTGATTCCATTACAAAATTTTAAAAACTGAAATCTTATTTTAGTTGCTTAAAAATCTAGTAACTTTTTATCACTTTGACACATTGGCCGGATGCACAGAGGCCAGAAAATACTTGACAAAATGCATGGGAATAAACAAATTACTGAGAAGATATAATGTAGAAAAAAACAAAAGAAGGAGAGAGATCATGGTCTCAACCTCTCAGGACCTCTACTTCTTTATCAGTAAAATAAAGGGCTTATCACAGTGGGAGAAGATGGGCCTTGGTGCCAGATACACCTGAATGGACAAGTGACTCCCATTTAGCACTTAAGGTGATCCTGGTTAGTTCGCTTAAGCCTTTGAAGCCTTGGCCCCCTTTTCTGTAAAATAAAGGTAACTACAGCATGTGGAGTAACAGCACATTCAGTGAGATTCAGTGAGAGCGTGTTACGCACTCAGCACAGTGTTTAGCACCTTACAAAGTATTCAATAAATATTTGATGACCTCATCATCATTTTGCGGCTCAGCCGGTAAAGAATCCGCCTGCAGTGCTGGAGACCTGCGTTCGATCCCTGGGTTGGGAAGATCCACTAGAGAAGGAATAGGCTACCCACCCCAATATTCTGGCCTAGAGAATTCCATGGACTGTATAATCCATGGGGTTGCAAAGAGTTGGACATGACTGAGCGACTTTCCCTTTCACTGCGACCGCTGTGTCAATCTATAAAATTCTGAGATTTCATGAAATCCTACTTCAAATGATAGCAAGAATCCCACCTTAAATATACACTGAACGCAGAACTCTTCTTAAGCCAGATAATGCAGTGAGAATGGTCACCGTACATGGGCTGGTCCCAGCCTTCCCAGGTAGCATCTCCCCAACTAGAATCCACAGGCTTTGGGCCTCCTACAGGCCAAGGAAACAAGCTAATCTGATGAACGGGGGTGGGGAGGGTTTGAGGGGGAGGGTTACTTCCTTCCCTGTGAGACAGTAGACACTTCATTCCTCTAGTTTTCCTCTCTGTCCTTGGAGGTTTCAAGATAACACATGCATTCTTTTTTTTTTTATTGCACAAAACTTTATCAAAATTCCTCTGCCTTTGTTGTCCAAAACAAAGAAGTAATTTTATTACAGGAAATAAAACCAGTAAAGGAAACTTTGGTTGTTGCTATTATTGCAAAAAAAGATCTTAATAATAATTATGAGAGCCTAGGGTGTTAATTTCCAGACTGCTTTACTTCCTGTATTCCAAACAACTCAGGAGGAAGGTAAAACTGGATTTCAAAGCTCATATGGTTATAACATGGTTGAATGCAGTCCAGAATCCAGGCTTTCCAAGGTCAAGTCCTCCATTCTTTTTACACATGGCACGGTTCCTCTAACAGTTACACATTCTATGCCTCCAGCACCAAGCTAAAGATAGAGTTTCTAATGCCTTTCCAAACCTATCCCTCTCCACATATGCCCCAAAAGGCAGTATAAGGTTTCCACAGGAGAACAGCCATTATGAATTCTAGGGACATAAACAGAAACCATACCCCATATCCAATTTTAGGGTGAGCTGACTTTGTACGTGAATAAGATTTGACCATTCAACTAAAAAAAATTCTTATATATGGAAACTACCTGCATATTTTTCTACTATATCCTAAAAATATACCATTATTTCAGAATAAAAAATTAAAAATATCTTCCTCTTATTAGGAAGGATACCACCCTCCAGAAATTAGGGAGCAAGAGCCAATTTTTTAAGAAAAGTCAAAACCAAGGAAAACTACTCTCCAAGAGTAAAAAGGAATCTCTTCCTTCTTTCTGTTTGGTTGTTTTTGTTTTTTTTTTTCCTTCCTCTTCTTTCCTTCCATTTTATTTCATTTGTCATGTATAAACCCTATCATCTCAAATAATAAGGATTACAGAAAAAGTGACTTGAATTTTCTCCCATATCCTATTGCAAATAAAGCAATATAATACATACAATCAGAGATGATTATCTTGATCAAATTGAAAATAGTGATACGTTTTTTAGGACGATAGTAGGATGTTTTTCCTGAGAGTTCAGTTCAGTTCAGTTGCTCAGTCGTGTCTGACTCTTTGCATCCCCATGAATCGCAGCACACCAGGCCTCCCTGTCCATCACCAACTCCAGGAGTTCACTCAGACTCATGTCCATCGAGTCAGTGATGCCATCCAGCCATCTCATCCTCTGTCGGCCCCTTCTCCTCCTGCCCCCAATCCCTCCCAGCATCAGGGTCTTTTCCAATGAGTCAACTCTTCGCATGAGGTGGCCAAAGTACTGGAGTTTCAGCTTAGGATCATTCCTTCCAAAGAAATCCCAGGGCTGATCTCCTTCAGAATGGACTGTTTGGATCTCCTTGCAGTCCAAGGGACTCTCAGTTAACAGTATATATTTCCTTCTAAAACAGTTGTCAAAGTTACAGTTTTCCATGGTAAGATGCAATACATCTTTATTCCTGAAACAACCAAATTTCCAATGCCAAATCAGACAAGCTAGGCTTTTTCCCTAGCAAAGTTAGGCAATACTGCCTAATCAATGAAGCTGAATTCATTGAGAATGGGAATTTTCCATTCTCCCACAGTTCAGTGGCTAGGTTTTCTGTTTTGTTTTTTTTTTTTTCAGGGAATGATGGCAGCAGCTAATACTTCTTAGAAGTAATAATTCTCTCAATCATGCTGCTCCTTGAAGATGGGCATGAATTTGAGCAAATTCCGGGAGACAGCAGAGGAAAGAAGAATTTGGTGTCCTATAGCCCATGGGGTCGCAAAATGTCAGACACTACTTAGCGACTGAACAAAAACAGCAACCCCTTGAAGATATTACAGCAGAGAAATGCTGTACTACTTACTAGCAGTTAGGAACTACTTTCTCTGCACCAACGGTAAAGCTAACTAAAGACTAAGACTAGACAACTCACTAAAATAGACTTACCAACTGAACTCCAAATAAAGAAAACAATTGTCTATTCTACTGGTAGTAAGAGAAATGTAAATATTCCTTCAAAACAGGAGCTACCTTTTTGTTTTTGCTTACCAAAACAGCAGTATCTAGGGTTTGCCAGGATGCAGTAACATACATTGCTAGGAGGCACATAAATTGGTACAAAGCTTGCTGAGGGCAAATTAGCAATATAACATGAAAACTTTAAAAATGTGCATAACTTTTTATCCAGCAAGTCCATACCTACCATTTTATTCCATCTCCCTCAAAATTATAGATGCAAAAATAATCTATCTTACAAATATATTCATTTTCTACTGCTGTGTAACAAATCAGCAGACATTTAGGTGGGCTGCCGTCTATGGGGTCGCACAGAGTCGGACACAACTGAAGCGACTTAGCAGCAGCAGCAGCAGCAGCAGCTTAAAACAATATCCATTTATTATCTCACAGAACTAGCCAGAAGTCCAGGTGGGCTTAACTGAGTCCTCTGCTTAGTATCTTAGAGGGCTGAGATCAAGATGCCAGCCAGGCCGGGCTCTATCTGGAAGCTGGGGGAGAATTTGCTTCCAAGTTCATTCAGGTTATCTGGGGGGGTTCCCTGATAGCTCAGTTGATAAAGAATCCACCTGCAATGCAGGAGACCCTGGTTTGATTCTTGGGTCAGGAAGATCCGCTGGAGAAGGGATAGGGTACCCACTCTAGTCTTCTTGGGCTTCCCTTGTGGCTCGGCTGGTAAAGAATTTAGACTTCTGTGGTTGTAGGACTGAGGTCCCTGTTTTTTTGTTGACTGTGAGCAGAGATTACCCTTAGCTCTTGGAGGCCTCTCTCAGGTACTGGCCTGGGGTCCTCTTTATTTCAGCAACAGAGACCCTTTCTCACATCAAATCTCTCTCAAGCTTTAAATCTCTCTAATTTCCTCTGCTGCCATCAGCTAGAGAAAACGCTATGCTTTTAAAAGGTTCATGTAACCCAGTTAAACTTGAAGGCTTTTGGACTGCAAAGGAAACCATCGACAAAATGAAAAGACAGCTTACTTGTGAATGATGTGACCAAGAAGGGGATAATATCCAAACTATATAAATAGCCCATACAACTCAATATCAAAAACCAAACAACCCAATTAAAAATAGGCAGAAGATCTGATCAGACATTTTTCCAAAGGCCAATAGGCACATGAAATGATGCTCAACATCACAATCCTCAGGAAAATGCAAATCAAAACCACAATAGGATATCACCTCATACCTGTCAGAAAGGCTATCATCAAAAACAATAACAAACGTTGGCAACAATGAGGAGAAAAGGAAACCTTTGTACACTGTTGGCAGAAATGTAAATTGGCGCAACAATATGGAAAATAGTGTGGAGGTTCTTCAAAAAACTAGAAATAAACTACCATATGATCCTGCAATTCAGTGCTGTGTGTATATATATATATATATATATGAAGAAAACAAAAACATTAATTTGAAAAGATACACACACCCCAGTGTTAATAAGAGCATCACTTACAATAGCCAGGATATGGAAGCAACCTAAGAGTCTATCAACAGGTGAATGGATAAAGATGTATATTATGTATAAATACATAATAGAATATTGCTCAGCCACAAAAAAGAATGAAATTTTTCCATTTGCAAAAATGTGGATGGACCTAGGGGGTATTATGCTTTGTGAAATAAGTCAGGGAAAGACAAACACTCTCTTAACATGTTCATGTAGAATCTAAGACAAAGGAATGTATATAACAAAACAGAGACAGACTCACAGATACAGAGAACATACTAGTGATTACCAGTGAGGAGAGGGAAAGGAGGAAGGCAAGGTACGTGTATGGGATTAAGAGATACAAACGACTACGCATAAAATAAATAAGCAACAAGGATATATTGCATAGCACAGGAAAATGTAGCTATTATTTTGTAGTAACTTTAAATGGAATATAACCTATAGAAATATTGAATCACTATTTTGTACATTTGAAACTAATATAATATTAGTTTCAATGAATATCAATGATACTTCAATAAAATAAATAAAATATGAGATTCATGTAGTCAGTTTAGGAGCCAGATTAACTTCATTTTGAGTAACTCACAGTCAATGAGTAGTTACTTCAATTAACTATATCTGCAAAATTCCTCTTGTGTATAATATAACATAATCATAGAATGATATCCTATCATGTTCACAGAGGAAGGAATTATACAAGGTGAAAGTCACTGGAATTCATCTTAGAATTATACCACACAAGACTATTTCCTACATGGTTGTTTTATAATTATAGAGAAAACTTAAAGTAATCCAAATCTGTAACAAAAAGGATTAGATAAATAACTTAATGAATATCTATATGTTAAAATCGTATTGAGCCACTGAAGGAGAATGTTTAATGATATGAGGGAAATTTCATAATATATCAATATTAAGTGGGAAAAGCAAAATACAAAATTGCATGCCAACAAATACAACCTATACTGAAAATTCCTTGAGGGCAGAGGCTCATGGCTATTCCTACAGTGCTTAGTGCCCAGCTAACTGTAGGTTCCCAACAACAATTTGTTAAATAAATGAAGAGAAAATATTTGCATAAGATATTGACCAAAATGTTGATGTTAACTGTAGAATTATAAGGTTTTTCCTTTGTAATTAAAACAATTTCTACTTTATGTTTTACCCATTCTACTTTCCATGGGCTTACTTAAATGTTGCATTAATCAGTACCCTTTAATAAAGGGTTTACTTTCAGAGAATCACACTGTGCAATCAGTAACTAAATGCGTCTTCATGAAAAGGAAGCTGTCGATAAAGAGTGATCAAATTACTGCCACACTACCAGAATCCCTCTAGAAAAGCCCTGAGGGTCACAGGTCACACCTTCTTCTCCCTTTTGAGGAAATAACATCGATGAGCAGGATACAGTACTCAAAATCTAAAGCAAAGAGAAAAGATTACGCCCACTGAATCCACTTGTAAAGGGAAAGTAACAGTATCCTTTAACCCATTGCCTGCTTTTCTTCCGGGTCAATAAATAAAAAATAGGCTGCGACAGTTCCCCTATAAGCCAAGCAAATAAATGGTACCTGATTTTTCTAAAGCTGAATAATAGCCAACAGCAGTGCAAAGGTAAGTGATTAGATAAGCGCCCTGTCGTAAGCATATATGGCAGGCAGCTATTCCCTTCTTGTTATACTTCTCCAAACACAATTAAAAGAAAAATAGTAATCTTCTATTCTTCCCAAGGAGAATGGGCAGGAAGAATTCCCCAAGCTGTAGGGAAACAGAGAGAAAGCGAGGGAGGGGGAGGGAGGGATCAAGGGAAAGGGGGAGGGAAGAAAGCAAAGAGTGAGAGAGAATCTCCATCTAAGCAGAATTCGGTTTAAAATAGTCTTTTGAGTCAGCATGCAAAAATTTCCCCAAACCCAAGAATAATAGCTACTACTTCCTTTTTTCCCAAAGAAAGTGCATAGACTTTCACTGTTTTCCATCACCAGCTGAAGTAATTTCCAGTGTATCCTTCAGGCTTTCCTACTTTCTAATTTCCCTGGGGGCAGGAAAAATCATAGGAGGACTAATCCTGTGTATAGCCTTGCACAGCATAACACTATGTATTAATACAAGGGCTAACTGTGCACACTACCAGAATCACACTGGACCAGAGGGTACCTAAAATGATTCGCAGCACCCTCACCAAGTAGAAGTTAGCATTAGTTCCAACCACATCTGAATTTCTATCAAAACCAGCAGCTGCCAAGAAAACGATCCATCGAAGGACGAATAACTAAACCAAGTGTCTACCTTTTTAATATCAGAAATACTTCTGAGCTTAACGGTCTAATAGATAACTTTAGTTAAATGTCCCCAAACTCAAGAGACAGCTGGCAGGAGTCCTTACAGCCCCAGCCAGCCCAAACAGTTAAGTACACATCTTTCTAGCACCACTGAGCACTGTCACCCACCTCCTCCTAGTCATCCTTCTGAAACTCTAATCCTTGTACTTGCTACTAAGTTCCATTCTGTTCCTATATAATAAAAGCCGTAATTATTCTAGATGGGGATCCTCCTCTTATAACTGAGAAGACTAAGGAATGCTTCGAACCAGAAAATCCACAGTAAACTGTAGAAGTAGAGCTAAATGAACGACTATACATATTCATCCATTTCCCCTGGAGGAGGGCACGACAACCCACTCCAGTATTCTTGAATGGAGCATCCCCATGGAGGAGGAACCTGGCGGGCTACAGCCCATGGGATAGTAAAGGGTTGGACACGACTGAAGGGATTCAACACGCAACCACAGGTTTATGTTTTGGGATTTCATTTCGGTGTTTGTCAGAGAAGGTGTCCTGGAAATGTCAGACAATAAATATTGGTAGTTACTTTTGAAACATTTGTAGTGCATTTACTCTTCACAGATAGGGGATACGTATTTGTACAGGGATGTATGGTTCACTATGCTGAAACTCCCTACAAATCCAGAGAGGCAGAATTCTGCCTTCGGGCACTTGGCCAATAAAAATGTCTTGTCAGCTAACTTGACACGGCAGGTGAGAAGTCTGGTCTAGAGAGGTAGATTCCACGGAGTGCGCTGTTACCTTTGGCATTTCTGCAAGTGACAGGGCTGTCAAAAGCAGTCTAGAACCTGGAAGGGAGACTAGCGGCTGGAACACCGGTACGTACTGTATGCAAATGAGCTTCAAGTGTCTAGCGCCACTGCTGAGCAGTACTGTGAGGGGACAGGCAGAACAGCCGAAGTGCAGGTTGGGGCCTTCACTTAGGAGACTACAACGGGATCCGAGAGGACTGTTCGGAGGTCTCTGTAGACAGGGCAGTGATCTAGTAAGTAATGGGGCAAGCAAAGAAAGCAGAAATCGGTCATCTGAGTAAAGAGGATCAGGAGAGAAAAGTATCACGGATCCAGTCTCTGCGAGCAAGCGGAGCAGAAAGTGATCACAAAGACCCCAAATCATAACGCAGGGATGCTGAACAAGGGAGTCTAGTCGGGTCGTCCAGGAGTGGGTGGGCGCGAGTGGACAGCGCGGGGTGGGGGCCACTGGGGAAGGAGAGTGAGGCACCCGCATCCCGTCTGCTCCCTACACCCCGCATCCGCTCCACCCTCTCAACGCCCGCGGGGTTGGAATAACCTTCTGCGTGCTCTCCGGCAGTTGAGAAAGCAGCTTTGGCTCTCCTTGGATTGCGAGTCGCCCCCCCGCCACCGGCTCACCATCTGTTGGAGGAAAGCCTAACGCGTGAGACTGAGGTGTGTGAGTGAGAAAGTTATGCTAAGGGCTCCTGGACCTCCGACCACTCAAGACCAGGCCCGCGCGCCCTGGGGCAAGCTCGGGCAGGTGCAACTGTACCGGGCTCACACCCCTCTAGGACCTGGCCGCAGCCAGAAAATTACCCGGGCAACGGCGCCGGCTGAGTCCCGGATGTGGTTGCTAGGGCCGCAGTGGGCGGGACGCGGCCCGCCCCCTGGAGAGGGGACCTCGCGGAAGGTGCGCTGGCACCATCGAGACGTGGCTGGGCCGGCCAGATTGAGGGAGAGAGAGGCCGTCCAGGGCCACGGACAACGCTACTTCCGGTCCCCTCACTTCCGGCTCCGCCGCTCCGGGTGCAGGAGCTGTAGGCCGCCGCCGGGGGAGAGGCTGCCGGTCCGAGTAGCCTCGGAGGTTGGTCAGTGTGAGGCTGTGACAGTTGCAGTTGCTCCCCGCCCCGGAGGAGCCGAGGTGCGTGGCGGGAGGGGAAGACGGAAAAGGCCCAGGTCGCGTTTCCGCTCCCTTCTGGCCAGGGCTGAGGCGACTTCAGGGAGCAGAGGCAGGGATAATCCTCGACGTGAGTGCCTGCCGGCTTCCCTGCAGGCAGGTGAGGGCGGAGCTGGCCGGCTGGGAAGGAGGCGGGGGAAGGCTGCTTGGCTCTGGTTGCCAGGCCGGACACGTTGCCTCTGGGGTTCGCTGTTCCGTACAATCACAGGGCACTCCTGTCCTCAGACTGTGTGTGCCGTCTCTCCCTACCCAGGTACTCGGCTTGGACTTCTTGTCCCTCTTGTCACCCTGAGTGTGCCCCCGAAACAGCCGGGTGAAGAGGTGGGACCGGCCGTCCCAGGGCGGCACCCTCCCGGGTGTGAATGCGTTGAGAGGGGAAGGGACTGCAGGATCCGGGTCTTTTCGACTGAGTCTGCGAGTGGGCCACCCCCACGTTTGGTATCCAGCCTGTATTGCTGATCTTCTTTCCCTGCATCTGCCACTTCCTCTCTCCCGCAGCGATAGTCCCTGCTCGAGGTTCCTCAGGCTGTGGTGCAGGGAGGAGCCTTGCCTAGGAAATGTCCCGAGCCTGACTGTGCTGGCGAGGACGTCCAAGGAATGCTGGAGTTTGGGAAGGAAGTTGTGCTGTCGTCTCGTCCGTTCCTCTTTGCCAAGTTACTACTGTTTACGTGTCTAGGAAAAAGGAAAGAGGTTTTTGTTGTTGTTTGTTTGTTTCTTTAAGAACGGTTTCTAGACGCTTTTCCCTTTTACTTTATTATTACTTCCCTTGTGTTCTTATCCGCCCTGTTGAGCTCTTTGATCTCAAAAAGTTTGTACTTTCCACTTCCTGCACATCCTTTTAACCATCCCCCTTTTAGGATTTCTGTCCCCCTCCTTTCCTTTTCTCCTAGATTAAAACATGTAATTTCTCTGAGTCGGTTCTTAAGGAAGAAAAAGATGGAAGTTTTGAAGGGCTTTTGTTAAACTTGTGCTTTCACCTGCAAATGTGGCAGGTGTGTGTGTGTTCCCATTTGCTGTTTAATTAACCTCACTGGTGTGGGAATGTGCACAAGAATTGGTTATGTTAAATCCTTCCTGTGTTAAGGCTGCAGGAGTTGGCCCTTTTATTGCTGCTCTTTCGATTTGAAGACAACAGATTACATGTCAGTACTGTTTTAATCCCACTTTTGTTTTTCCTTGCTCAACCCTCTCTCTCAGCCACCAGGTCTAACGCTCCTTAACTGAGAAAACAGCAAATATTTCTAATTTTATTTTATTTTTTGGATTAAAATCTCTGCCTCAGTTACTTTCCTTCTTTCTCAAATTGATAAGTTAGTTTGCCTAAATCCTGGGTCATGCCTTAGGGAGTCCATGGTCTGTGAGTTTCAGGGGACTTCCTCATCCCCACTCCCGAAATGATGGGCAAAGTTTTGTTTCAGTGCATTTTCTCCCCTCTGAAGAAAATTCTTAAATGAGATACATAACCTCCAGTAGATTAAAAACCACTCCTTAGGCAGTGTCTTCTTGAAGTTAATGGAAACCTTTTGTGTGTGTGTGTGTGGAGCTTTTTTTTTTTCTTTTCAAACTCTACATAGCTAGTTTGGGCACCATGGAGAGTAGAATGCAGAGATTCTAGCTTTATAGTGATGAAATCTCTAGGTACCTCAGAATTTCAGTGTTTCTAAATTCCTTCGTAGACCTCGAGAAGGAAGTAAGGCTGCCTACTTATTTAGTTCCTGATTTGTGGTTTTGAGGTTTCTTTTTAGGGATAGCTCTTTGTGGCCAATGTTGTAGAGATCCAGTGGATTTATAAATTGATATATTTATGATTATTGAATACATATTAAATATCACGAGCCCACTGGGTACAGCTCAGTAAAAGTTTAAACTTCTACTGTACTTTGTTTTCATTTTCTTATTTTTCACTTAAGGTGTCTACTTCGGCCTTCAGCTTTTTTAGAAAGGGCAAAGCATGTTTCACTGGTGTGGTCCCTAAGTCTTCAGCATGTTGCTGCTCATCTTGACATCTCCTTTCTCTCTGTATTACCTCTAGGTTAATAATTTAATGATAATTCTCTTGTGAATAAATTAGTATCCTTCCAAACTTAATGTAAGTTTAGAGTGCATATTGAAATTTGCTGATTTGATGAAGTGTTTGTTGATCAAGGGTTGACCTTCTAAAATGTTTGATGCCTATTTTATAGAATGTTTAAACTTGAAGAGAACTATACAGCTCATCATAGTCCATATAGAGTGACCAGTGTCTTCTGCTCAAAAATTTATTTTCCCTCTATCTAGCATCTTTACTTTGGTGGGGGGGGCGGGGGGCGACAGAAAACATACCTTTATAAAAAAATCAACCATGTTAAATTGGTTTCCTTCTAAGGTAATGAGGAAGCCAGAAGACTGATACCTGGCGCCGTATGTCTGTCTGCTTGCTGTGGGCCAGGCATCATGCTGGGTGCTTTGTGTGACCACCCACCTCATCCCACCCTCGCAGCAGCCGTGTAACTCAGCTAAGCTTTTCCTTTCTGTAGATTAAGAGGGACTTCTCAGGTGGTGCAGTGGTAAATAATCCGCCTGCCAGTGCAGGAGACACAAGAGACACGATCCCAAGGTCGGGAAGATCCCCTGGAAGAGGGCATGGCAACCCACACCAGTATTTCTGCCTGGAGAATTGCATGGATAGAGGAGCCTGGCGGGCTACGGTCCATAGGGTTGCAAAGAATTGACACGACTGAGTGAGCACGCACACAGATAAAAAAAAAAATTGGAACTAAATGATTAACTGAAGCTAATCTGCTCAGAATTCCACTGGTGGAGCCAGGATTGAACCTGGGTTATCTGAATCCAGACTGAGCTACTGAATCCAGACAACTACTGCTCCAGACTGCTTCTAGCATGTTTTCTTTACATCTTTTTTGGTAAAAGTTGGAGGTATCTCACCTGATTTTCTCTCAGACATTAAGGTCTCTTCCTTTATTAATTTTCAACAGTTGAACACCTGATTTCATAACAAAAAGTATGACAAAAAGAAATGAATTTGGAGGAGGCCTATGGATCTGATAGTTTTCCTATGGGGTCGATATAAATCTGTGTGTGTGTGAGATGACATATGAGGAGTGGAAAATGTGAAAATAAGGCTTTAAGTAATAGACTTAGCATTGTAAGAGTCTGGAGGTGTAAATACATTCCAGAATGATGAATTTGGGATGGGATAAGGAATAAATTGAGGATGGAGTAAGTAAATTTAATAGGGAATTTAAGAGAATATGGTTATGGGTGAAAAACTAATGATATATGTACAGACTGGAAAGAGTAGTTCCACAAAATATGTATGATGACGACTTAGGGACTATAATAGCCTAAAAGTCAGACATTCACAGCGTTAGTTCTAGGAAGTATGAAAAAAAGATCGTAAAACAAAGGAACTTGACAATAATCTTGTTCTCTTTAGCGTCTCCTACTTTAGCCAGTCATGGATGCCACTGAATAGCTCTTACAAATCCCAGCTGTTCTCTACAGAAGGACACATTTTCGTTTTCTCTTTCCTTTGTGACTTTCTCTTTCATCTTTCCTCCATTACTTCTAAACTTTCGCCTTAAAATAGTTATAGGCAGATATTGCTGGAAATTGCTCAAACATTTTGTGAACATTTGGGAGCACCTCTGCCATATTGTCACCCGAGAGTTTTTGTTTCACTTTTTGTGTATCTGTGTGGCGTTGGACTCGCAGCTCCTTGATGTTCAGGCTTGATCCTTTTTGATCCTTTGGGAGAACTGTGACACCACTGTCTTTGAAGCAGAATCCTAAGAATGAAAGAGTTGGTGGTGAGACCTAAGTCATCTAGAGGAAGGAAGCTGCCGGCTCCAACGTTCTGCCAGCGTGAGATAGTGTGTTAGAGCAAGGTTTCCAAACTTTATTGCATCGTGGCACACATAAAATGATTATTTGTATGTCAGACTCCCTGGCTCCCTGAAAGCTGAAGGGGCCAGGGAGTAGGGGGGGGTGTGTGTGTCAGTATTTCTGCACATCCATAATTCATTCTTGGCACGTTGGTTGGAAAAGCTTTGTCCAAGAGAAGAGGAATATGGTATTCTGGTAAAGTACTTTGTAAAGTACCTACTAAGGGATGGATCAGGAATTCACATCCCAGGTAGAAAGAGGCCCTGGGGTTGAGCCAGGGAACATCACCTCTAGGATGGCCCTGTGTGTTGTTTCAGAGCTCTGCATTAAGCATCTAGGATAGCCCCAGGATGTAGAAGTCCACAGCAGGCTAGGCATTATGCTTCGTAGATGCCGTATGTGTTTTAGGTATTCTTACTTTCCGTTAAAGAAACAGGTGTAGAAACCAGGAGGAGTAATTAGTCCAACTAATTGGACTAATCAAAGGAGACTCACCAAGTTGCTTGACTCCAAAGCATGTAATCTCTTTCACTGTAGTGACTAAATGATTTTGTGACATTGTGGTTTCTAGTTAAAGTGTGAGACATTGGTGGCAGAGGGGATGGTGGTGAAAGGGAGGTAAGCAAGAGGACTATTAAGTGTTTATTTTTGGCAGCCTTGAAGTGGCGTTCTAGAGCTGATGGCTTTCTCATAGGATTTCCAACGTGTTGGGGATGGGGATGGGGGAGAAGAGAACTGTGGTCAGACTCAGAGAGAGTAACGAGCCATCGGTGCTCCTTGTAACAAAAGGGCTAAAAATGTGGGTCCTCTTCACGTTTGACTGAATGTAAATTGTAGATTGTTTCTTAAAGGTACGTTTATAGATTATTTTTGTTTTCCTGTATTTCCTCATTTTTCTGTATAGTGTGCTATTTACTTTTAAAATTAAGCATATTTTCAGCATTACAACTAAGATTTATTCTTGAAATAAAAATTCAGATAATGAGCAAATGGAATGGAAGCGTCTATTTCTTTAATCCCTCTATCCCTCACACCTGCTGTCAGTTACTTCACAAAGTAGATGTTGGAGATTGGATGAAATTCATGAGAAAGCCCTAAACTGCTGCTCTCTGGTGGAGTAGCCACTTGCCACATGTGGCTGTTAAAATTAGTTAAGATAAAATAGGGTGGGTAGTCTCCCCTTTATTGCCCAGCGCAGGTGTTGAATATTTCCAAAGACATTGGCCAGCCCTGCTAAAACTTTAAAATACTATACGGTTGGTGACATAATAAATATACCATTGAAATAAGGTTTTTAAAAATACCTGTTTCGCATGCTGTGTAGTTTTTGTTTTAGCTGATGAAATATTACTGCCGTGTTTTTTCTCAGCTTTTTGTTTTAACTGAATCCAGATGGTCAGAGCCTAATATTTTCCTTGGATGTTTGGGGATTATGGTTAGCTGCTTTTCCAGGATAAAGATGCCAGCTTTTCTGAGGATGTGAGTGTCTTCTGTCTCCTCTGAGCTCTGGATCTGTATGTCTCGCTTTAAGTTGGCACGTCTCTGTAACATATTAGGTATCTCATATACAAGGTCTGAAACTGAACTGATGTCTCCCTCATTCCAACCCCCGCCCCAATATGTTTTCCTCTTTCTTTGTTTTTTATTTCAGTGAATGACTCCGTTATCTCTCCAGTTCGAAGCTCCCGGAAAGTAGGAGTGACCCTTATTCACTCCCTCTCCCTGACATGTCCAGTCTGTCAACAAGTTCTTATTAGTCTTACTTTCTATATCTCTTAAATCTGTCTAGTGTTTCCCATTTCCACTACCACCACTTTACTTTGTTACCATAATCTTGCTTGAAATTTCTACAGTAGCTTTCTTTCTTGCTTACCCACTTCTTCAGATCATCTCTAATCCATTATCCATCCGAAAGGCACAGTGATTTATTTTGAAACACACATCTGATTGTCAACTCTTCCTCCTCCCTCCCAGTCTCTTTATGGCTTCTCATTGCTTTTTGGGTAAAAAGAAAGCTCCATGACAGCGCTTGGCCCTCCAGCCGCGACTCTCCTTTTCGCCCGCGCTGGCCGTCACCAGTCCTTTGCACTTGTCTTGCTCTTGGTTACGCGGCTGTGGCACATGCTTTTCTCCCTGTCTAGACCACTCTTTCTTTACTTTGTTTCACTTGTTGGCTTCTAACTATCCTTCACACCTGAACTGAAGTTTTGCTTCTTTAGGACATAATCTGACCTCCCCAATGAGACAGTAACATCGTACGTTTACTGCAGTTGCAGTTTACATTTATATGTGTGACTGTATGGTTGTCTTTCTCTTCCACTCTCCATTTCCATGTACACAGGGACCACAGCTTATTTTTTTTGGGTCATTGACTCCCACGGACCTGTCTCAGTTCCTGACACCTAAATATTGATTGAATTTCCAAGTTGATAGTATGAAAGATTTCAGTTCATGGAATTTTGTAATATAGGATTTTAAATATAAATATAACAGTTAAATTGCTAGTTACATTGTTTTTTCCAAGTGCATGAAAATATTTTAATAGCATAAGTTTGTATTAATATTAACAAAACAGTATATATTATGTAATAAGAATACTGTAGCACAATATTCTTTGATTATTTTATAGAAAACTTATTTTAGGATAGTTTTAGACTAACAATTATTGTAGAAATAGTGTACAGATTCTGTGTACATTATTCCCAGTTTCCCACATTATTAACATATTACGTTAGTATGGCACATTTGTGGCGATTCGTGAACCAGTATTTATACATCATTACCTAATGTGTGTGGAGATGCCTCAGTTTTCTCCCAACGTGCTTTTCCTATCGCAGGATTCCGCCCTGGAATAAATCCAGAGCTTAGTTGTCGTGTGTCCTCTTCGCAGTCTCTTGCGAGGACGCCTCGTTTTTGATGACAGGTGATAGTTTTGAGGATGTCAGGTCAGGTGATTATAGTGCTGAGTGCGTGCTCAGTCGCGTCCGACTTTCTGCGACCCTGTGGACCATGGCCTGCCAGGCTCCACCGTCCACGGGATTCTCCAGGCAAGGACGCGGGTGAGTGTAGAGTGTGCCTCGGTTGGGGTTTGTGTGATTCTTTTCTCATTATCCAACCGGGTAACGTGCTTGGGGAGAAAGACCACTGAGGTGAAGTGCAGTTCTTGGATCAAGAGTAGGTCCTGTCAGTCTGCCTGCCGTTGTCGATGTTAACTTTGATCACCTGGCTTTTGACAGTGTCAGCTCTGTACATTGTAAAGTTACCCCCCGCTTTGTATATTGTACTTTTTAGAAAAAGTCATTGTATGAAACACACTCTTAATGCGTGGGGTATTATGTTCTACCACCTTAACAGTGGTATGTACATAAATTTGGGGGCATTTTCTGCAAAGGAGATTTGCCTCTTTACTCATATTTATGTATTCAATCATTTATTTACATTAGTATTGATTGACTCGGGTATTTTATACTTTGCATAAAATCCAGTCTTACTCTATACAGTATATAATCCAGTATTTATTAATTTTGTTGCTCAGATTGTTCCAGCTTTGGCCTGTAGAAGCTTTTTCAGTTGGTTCTTATATTCTTTTGAGATTTTTTTGTTGTTGTTCTGTTCTGGTGGGTTTTTTTAAAAAAGCACATTCTTCTTTCCAGCAGTACGAGATGCTCCAGGCTCATCTTGTATGTATCCTGCCCCAGTCCTAGAATCAGCCATTTCTCCAAGGAGCTCTGGTGCCCTTTATTGGAGAATGGTATTAGAAACCAAGATCTGGGCACTGTGTGTGCTCACTGTTGCTAGGGTTGCTTCTAAGAAATATGCCCTGATTCATGTAAACACACACATCTATACATATCTATTTCTTTCTTTAAAATTTAAATTTATTTATTTTAATTGGAGGCTAATTACTTTACAATATTGTATTGGTTTTGCCATATATTGACATGAATCCACCGTGGGTGTACATGTGTTCCCCATCCTGAACCCCCCTCCCACCTCCCTCCCCGTACCATCCCTCTGGGTCATCCCAGTGCACCAGCCCCAAGCATCCTATATCTATTTCCAATGGCACCCCACTCCAGTACTCTTGCCTAGAATAGCCCATGGACAAAGGAGCCGGGTAGGCTGCAGTCCATGGGGACGCTAAGAGTTGGACACGACTGAGCGACTTCCCTTTCACTTTTCACTTTCATGCATTAGCGAAGGAAATGGCAACCCACTCCAGTGTTCTTGCCTGGAGAATCCCAGGGACGGGGGAGCCTGGTGGGCTTCCGCCTATGGGGTCGCACAGAGTCGGACACGACTGAAGCGACTTAGCAGCAGCAGCAGCATAGCCATCTGTATCTATATCACTAAGCTCTATCCTGCTGCTGGGAAAGGTGGAGGGCAGGAGGAGAAGGGGACAGCAGAGCATGAGATGGCTGGATGGCATCACCGACTCGATAGACATGGGTTTGGGTGGACTCCAGGAGTTGGCGATGGACAGGGAGGCCTGGCGTGCTGTGTTTCATGGGGTTGCAAAGAGTCAGACACGACTGAGCAACTGAACTGAACTGTTTCTTAGATTATTTACTCTGAGCTTTTTCCTGTTGAAAAAATTACCTGTGAATATTGAGTGGTTTATTTCATATGGTTTTGGAAATTAATAACAGAACTAAAGGAACTCTCCAATTCTCTTGCTTCACTTCATTGCTAGTGTTCTGGACCTTAGCTAGCCATCTGTGAAGAATGAGGCCACAGTACATTGAATAATTTAGAGTTTATTTACAACTAGTTTTCTTTTCAGGGAGTAATTTAGCTTTGAGAGTCTTATCATTTGACTTCTCATTAGTTTCTCTGTAACACAATCTGAATGGGGCAAATAAAAAGACTTCTCCAAACTGTTAATTTTGTCACTTGGTTAGAAGTTGGTGATAATGATGAGGATGAAAATAGTTGAATCTCTATTATGTTGATTTTTAAATTGTTTCTCATTACTATATATAATTGAGAATTAACTATATTTTGTCAGAATTTTCTACTTTTGAATTTTCTAGACTGTGTGTATATCTTAATGAACAACATGAACTGAATTTATTACTACCTAAAGGACTAATGAGTGTCTAACAACATAGCTTTTACAGATACCAGATAGTTATTGAAATAAAGACAGCAGTATAATACATACATATATGATTTTTTGAATCTTATTTGATTATTCTACTTATGAAAGAAAGTGTAATATACTTTGAACATATGGTATGGTAAACTGCTTTGAGTTCAACATCATTTGCGTTGACTGTAGGGAAAAGGATTTTCCTCGTAGGTTAAGGAAGCTGTCATCATTAAAAAAAAATTACACACTATTTTAGATTGTTTTGACTAAGAAAACTAAGTTTTTAGCTTTATAATTTTTTTATTGTAAACCAGTCAGTGCAACTTGAAGATTAACATTGAATTATGAAATAAAAACAAATCTTAACCATTCTCTTTTATTTATCCATGAACAAGAAAAGATAGATATATTTCAATAGATTCTATCTAGAGCAAAAGAAATAGAGCCACTTTCTTTTAATCAATAACCAGTCTCTGAAATCAGTGACATACTCTTGTCTAGAGAAGTTAAAACAAGTTCAGACCAAGCAAGCCCAGGCTTTGCTACTGATTGCCCTCAATTTTTTGTTACCTACCTCACTAGCATTGTCCATGAGTTCCACCAGAACTCCTTCATAATTATTTATAGTGCTTCTCCAACTTTTTCACTCATGTAATCTACAAAGAATAACTCTTCTGATAGTTCTTTGGAGACTTGTATTTCATCATAAAAATTCAAGAAGTTTCTTAGACGGCTTGTATGTATTTTATTCAGGTGAATTTTGTTTTAGATTCCGTAATAGCATGCTTATTTTCATTCCAAAAATGTAAATTCTCATCTGCTATGCTTTGCTTGTTTGTCCTGTTATGTCTGCTGTGCTTATATTTGCTTTCCTGTGCCTTGAGCATACTTCAGATGCCCTGTGATGTGTGAGCACCTTAATTTGAAATGTTCATGTTATAATTTCTGTTCAACTTTCTTTCTTTATTATTACACTTATAAATCTTTTAACTCCTCAGCATCATGGCGATTGTAAATATAGTTTTTTCTTTTCTGGTATCCATGGAGTCTTGTGTTTCTTTTTATCTTCCAGGGTCCTGGCAAATCTCTGCCTTCCTGTCTGTCCTCTCTTTCCTGGGTCCTGAGAAAGACCTGAATGCATTTAACAGTTGTAGGATATTGAATTCTCCCTCATTAAACTCTCCTGCACTGGGACAGGTCCTTTACCGCTGAGCCGTCAGGAAAGCCCAGATATAGAACTGGTCTATTCAGTTTGTAGAAAACAAAATGTGATTGTGATAATAAATTAAAAGCAACTCCAAACAGTGGGATGAAGTATAAACTTTATGTAATATTAATTATACATTTTTACAGATGCTAATTAGTAATTCACTTTATAGGTCACTGGTTCTTACACTCATTAGTTAATGAATACTCTGGTCAATTTATAGAAGTAGAACCCCAGAGATGACAAGATATTTTTGGCATCCAGTATAAACCAGGCTGTGAAGCTTCAATGTTGATGGTAGTTTTGAAATAATGATTTATCAGGATCACTGTTAAAGATAACTTCAAATTCATGTAAAGATCAGAAAACATATATCTTAAACAGCACATATTGCAAGTCACCCCCCCCCCGCCATAGTTGTAAGTTTTATTTTTTCTTCCAGCTTTTTTGAGATATAATTGACCTAAAGCACTGTATAAGCTCAAGGTGTACAGCATAATGATTTGATTTACATGCATCATGAAGTGATTGTCACAGTAAGTTTAGTGAATGTCATTATTTTTAAATCTTCTCATTCCCAGTGTTGCCAGTTATTAAAGTTATGAACAAATAAACTTCTAAAAAATGTGAAGGTTGGAACATTTAAATAATATGAATGAAACACAGACATAGTACCTGTCTCTGTAATTCTCAGAAATTTGATTCCCCCTTTCCCTATCTGCCAGGAGATTTTTTTTGTACTTAGCAGTTTATTATATATTAATAATAAAGGGTATGGTAAAGGACACAGGTAGATAGCCAGGTGAAGTGATATATTGGACACGATCTGGAATGATCCTGAGAACAGGAGCTCCTGTCCCTGTGAGTCAGGGTGTGCCATGATTCCAGGACTTGGATGTGTTCGCCAGAGTTTCTCCAGACTGCGTAGTTCAGGGAGTTTTGCGGAGACTTCCTCCCCAAGCCATTTTCAGTTGTTAACTCAGTCTCGATGTCCTCTCGCTCTGAAAGTTCCAAACTTGTAACCATGGCGTGGTCATTCCGGCAAGCAGCCCCCTTTCTGGAGCTGTCGTTTGGTCTTCTGAGCTGTGTGATAATGATATGTTTTCCCATTTGGTGCTACGGGTTCATACACGGGAGCAGACGGCAAAAATGAGCCCCCCTAGCTTTCTTCTGTTTTCCATTCCACGTGTCACTATCTCTGTGGGTTCCTTCCGTCTTTCATTCTTTACTCTGTGGAACAGGTTTCCTCCTTCTGTCTGAGGGAAGTTCCTCTGACTTTGCTCAGGCTTCTTTAGTGTTCTTAAAAAAATTTTATTTTGATTTGATTTTAGACTTGCAAAAATAGTAGTTTCCTTATACTTCTTACCTTCTTCCCCTGATGCTCACATAGCCATAACATAATTATCAAGAATAGGAAACTAACATTGGTATAATATTATTAACTAAACTACATCCGTTATTAGAATTTCACCAAATTTTCAACTGACTGTCCTTTTTCTGTTTCAGGATCCTGTCTAGGAACCCGCGTTGAAAAGTCTCTTTCAATACGTACATTTCTCACACTTTCCTAGTCTTTCATGACCATGTCACTTTTGAAAAGTACTGGTCAAGTATCTTCTAGAATGCTCCTCAGTTTGGGTTTGTCCAGTGTTCTCTCATCGTCAGACTGAACTTACGCATTTAGGGGACAAATACTGCAAAGATGGTGATGTCCGCAACCCAGCACCTTAGGGACTATGCTCTTGGTGTGTCTTACTGCTGGTGATTACTTAATCACTTTGAGAGAGATCGGCTGAGTTTCCCTACTGTGAACTGTGAGTTCTCCATTTACAGTTGTTCTTTTGTCCGTTGAGTAGCTTATAGGAGATACTTGGCAGATTATGTGAATTCTGTTTCTCCTCAAACTTTTGCCGTTTTGTTTTGACATCCGTCTGCAACACTTACTACCCAGGGGACAAAGGTAGGAGGCCAGTACATACATGCGTATGTGTGTGTATAGCATATATACACAAACACACACACATATGTTACAAACAGTACTGATAGCTATTTCCAGTCCAGTACAACAGTGCTTAGTTAGCGTTTCTGCTTTCTTTGTAATTTTTCCTCCCACACTGAGAAACTTAAGTTTTTAGTACCTACATTCTATTCACATATTTGTTCTGTTCTGTTACACACATAAAGTAGTTTAAGAATTATTAACCTGTACCCCTGTGAGAAATCCTGTATTAATAGGCTTTGTATCTAATTCTCTGTCTTTAGCCTCATAGGGTCCAGGCAGGATATTCTTTTGTCCTGCCTTTCCTTTCCCTCCGACCCCCATTCTTCCCCTCCCCTTTCTCTGCTTTCTTCTCCTCCTTCTCCCTTTGCCCATCCTCGTTTCCCCCTTCTGTTTCCTGGGTTATTCTTTTTTAATACAGTTAGTTTCATTTATTATGATTTTATGCCATTTGACTTTCTCTCAAAATTACTGTGGTTCTAACAGTCAGAATTATTTAAAACTAAATTTTCAAAGGAGTGTCAGTTGTTCCTTATTCCTGCTACCCTGCTCCCATTTCCTAGTTTTTCGCACTCCTTTCTCACCTATTCCATGTAGGTAACCTACCTCCGTAGTTTCTGGTTTATTGTATTTTTGTTCCAGTGAACAGAAGCATGTATTTTCATGTATTGTTTCTGTTCTTACATTGAGACAGCATATCTATAGGTACTTTTGAACTTTGCTTTTTTTTGACTTATCACTGTGTCTTGGAAAGTACTGCATATCATGGAGATCTTCATTTTTTTCTACAGTTGTACGGTACTCCATTGTCTGGATGTGCCATAGGTTAGTCAGTCACCTTCCTATATGTAGACATTTAGGTACCTTTCCCCCAGTACTTTACATTTATGAAGAATGCGGCAGTGTGTATGTAGTTTTATATTGCTGGTGGTGTATTCCCAGGATGTATTCCTAGAAATGGACTGCTGCTGAGTCACTTCAGTCGTGTCTGACTCTGTGTGACCCCATAGACGGCAGCCCACCAGGCTCCCCCGTCCCTGGGATTCTCCAGGCAAGAACACTGGAGTGGGTTGCTATCTTCTCCAATGCATGCAAGTGAAAAGTGAAAGGGAAGTCACTCAGTCGTGTCCGACTCTTCGCGACCCCATGGACCGCAGCCTACCAGGCTGCTCTGTCCATGGGATTTTCCAGGCAAGAGTACTGGAGTGGGGTGCCATCGACTGCTGGGTTCAAAAGTAAGTGCGTGTGTGATTTTGTCAGGCATTACCGAGGTTCCCTCCAGAATGAATGTACAAATTTGTATTCCCATCAGCAGTATGCATGAGTGCCTGTTTCCTCACATCCTCAGTAACAGAATGTTTCGTTATTTAAAAAATTTTGCTTATCTAATAGATGAGAAATGGTATCTCAGTGTTGTTTTAACCTGAATTTCTCTAACACAAGTGAATTTGATCATTTTTTATATTTTAAAGGCTATTTTAATCTTTTTTTGTGAATTGTCAGTTCATATCTTTTTCCTGCTTTCTGTTTTTTTGTTTTCTTCCCTTTGTTTTTAAGAGTTCTTTATGTTAGGACTATTAACCTATTGTTCAATTCAGTTCAGTCTCTCAGTCGTGTCCGACTCTTTGCGACCCCATGAATCGCAGCACTCCAGGCCTCCCTGTCCATCCCATCTCCCGGAGTTGACTCAGACTCATGTCCATCAAGTCCGTGATGCCATCCAGCCATCTCATCCTCTGTCGTCCCCTTCTTCTCCTGCCCCCAATCCCTCCCAGCATCAGGGTCTTTTCCAATGAGTCAACTCTTCGCATGAGGTGGCCAAAGTACTGGAGTTTCAGCTTTAGCATCATTCCTTCCAAAGAACATCCAGGACTGATCTCCTTCAGAATGGACTGGTTGGATCTCCTTGCAGTCCAAGGGACTCTCAAGAGTCTTCTCCAACACCACAGTTCAAAGGCATCAATTCTTCAGTGCTCAGCCTTCTTCACAGTCCAACTCTCACATCCATAAATGACCGCAGGAAAAACCATAGCCTTGACTAGACGGACCTTAGTTGGCAAAGTAATGCCTCTGCCTTTCAATATGCTATCTAGGTTGGTCATAACTTTTCTTGCAAGGAGTAAGTGTCTTTTAATTTCATGGCTGTAGTCACCATCTGCAGTGATTTTGGAGCCCAAAAAGATAAAGTCTGCCACTGTTTCCCATCTGTTTCCCATGGAGTGATGGGCCGGATGCCGTGATGTAGCGCATAAGAATTTCCCTAGGTTTCCAGTTGTCTTTTGCCTTTTTAACACTTACGTTATTCAGTTTTACAATTATTTAGTCAAATTTATCAGTTTTTAAAATTGTCTCTAGATTCTTAGAATTAGAAAATTTAAAGTACAACTCATGTATGTTTTCTTTTAGAAATTTATTTGAGTTTTCATTCTTTATATCTAGATTCCTAATTCATTTGGAGTTTATTCTTGTGTGTGGTGTGAGATATGGATCTAATTTTATATTTTTCCAAATGGCTACCTAATTTTCCTGGTATTATTTATTGGTAAGTCCATTTGTAATTGAGTGATTTAAGATGTCACCTTTGTTTTATATTAAATTTTTGTGTGTATATGGTCTAACTTGGCTTTTTATTCTGGTCTCTGTTTCTTCTTGTGCTACTGCCATACAGCTTTAATTATAGATGTTTTATGGTATGTTTTAATGTCTGACAAATGTAGTCCTCTTGTGATGTTCCTTTTTCATTGTTTTCCTGGCTATTATAGCATGTTTGATTTTTCCGTATCAACTGTAATGTAACTTGTCTAACTGTATAATTTAACTTGTTATATATTTTTCTTGCATTGAATTTGTAAATTAAGTAAGGAAGAAATGACTTCTTTTAATATCATCATGGGCTTCTCTGGTAGCTCAGTGGTAAAGAATCTGCCTGCAATGGAAGAGATGTGGATTCAGTCCCTGGGTTAGGAAGATTCCCTGGAGAAGGACATAGCACCCACTCCAGTATTCTTGCTGGGAAAATCCCATGGACAGAGGAGCCTGGAGGGCTGCAGTCCATGGGGTCACAGAAACTTGGACACAACTGAAGTGACTGGCATGCATGCACATATGATGTCATAGCTAAGAATACAATAGGTCTTTTTGTTTGCTCAGTCTTTAGGGCCTTATCAGTTACGTGCTAACATTTTTTTCATATAGCCTTTATACACTGTTTAATTTATTCCTAAGTTATTTAATCTTCTTTGTTGTTGTTATTGTAAATAGGATTCTTCTCTGCCATTAAGTCCTCTGATTATTACTTTTCAATATTATTTCAAAAATTATCTGTTTTATGTACAGTAGTGTGTATATGTTCCCAAACTCCTTTTGTAAGTTAATTTTATATCCTACTTTTTCACTAAATTATTCTATTTTTTACTTAGCTTTAGCATTGATTTTTTTGGAGTTTTTCAGGTGTACTATTATATGATCTGCAAAAAGAATGTTTACTTCTTTACCTATCTTATAATTGATTTTTCTTATCTCCTTGGATTGGCTAATACCTCTAGTTCAGTGTTGAATAGTAGCAGAGATGGTGGGTTTTTGCATTGTTCTTAGTCTTAATGGAAATGCCTCTGTTATTTATTAAATAAGACAATGGTTGTAGGATTAAAGCCTGTATTGTGTTGAAGATGTCTGCCTTAATTCCTTCTTCCTTGATTATTGAATTGTGAATGGGTGTTGAATTCTGTCAGTAGATTTCTCATCTGTGTAGAAAACCATGTTTTTCAGCTTAGATTAATTAATATATTATATATTAAAAGATTTTCTTAATTGAACAGTCTTTCATTCCTGGGATAAATCCCACTTGTTCATGTTTGCTGAGGTCCAGCCCTGGTGGATCCAGGGTAATTTGAAGCGGGGATGGAGTCGGCAGTTAGGAAAGAATTATTTAATTAGAGATACAAAGTGAGGTTAGGGAAGAATAGTGTAGTGAGAGAGAGGAGGGAAAATAGAGGAGAAAAAGAGGCTGTATTCCTTGGTATACATAGAAAGCCAGTAAAGCCCTGAGACAAGGGACTTGAACCGTCTACATAAGGCCACAGGCGCCTGCTTGAATAGCAGAGGGTGCCCCACCTTGGGCTCTGTCTTGCGTGGGTCTTAGAAGCCCAGGCAAATAAGTAGGCACGGTGAGCGTCTATGCTCCAGACGGGAATTCAGCCTGAAAAGGAGAAAAAGAAAAGAAGACACGGGGGGAGCCAGATTTCCGAGAAACTGGTCCGTCTCTTTTATTTTCCAGGAAAGCTTTTATATTTTAAGTTGTACATAGAGATCAATGGATAATACAAAGTCATGCAGGGTCAGCAGCCCTGCCCCTCATCAAGACCAGGCTTTCTCTCTGCATACCTAGCTGTATACACGGGTCTTAGGTGATTTACATCAACTTCTGGCCAGGAGGCCTATTAGCATTTTATGGCCCTTTTCTGATAAGGGTTCATCAATCAGAAAATTTCTTTGCCTTAAAAGTGTTGTTCTTACAAAAGTCTGGTGCCACTCTCAGAAAGCACTAATTAAGGTTACATTCTTAGATAGCGAGGATACAACAATTTATAACAAGGAAAGAGGAGTACAGTGATTTATAACAGAGAAAATTCATTAACTCAAAAGTCTAGTATTGCTAATATCAAAACTACAGTATTCCTTTTTCTATATCCCAATTACATTGATTAATATCCTCCAGGTGCCTAAAAGATCAAGGATATGGAGGCCTGGCAGCAGTCATTAACTCAACAATGAAACCCTTCACCAATATACTTCTTAGCTCTTTAAAAAAGGCTCTATATCTTTAAGATGTTTTAAGCTTCCTGCTTCTCGAGGTTGGGGGCCTGTAAACAATCCATGCTTAGTTGTAAAAGTTTACCCTGACAGGGTAAACCTGTCAGGCAAGTTAGAGAGCCATCAGAGGGATTTGAGCTGAGACACTCCTTTCATATGCAGGAGACTAATTGGAGCTCTAAGGTAACTTTTTTCAGAGAAAGGTGGTCAGGGATCAGTTCAGTTCAGTAGCTCAGTCGTGTCTGACTTTTTGCAACACCATGAATCGCAGCACTCCAGGCCTCCCTGTCCATCACAAACTCCCAGAGTTCACTCAGACTCATGTCCATCGAGTCAGTGATGCCATCCAGCCATCTCATCCTCTGTCGTCCCCTTCTCCTCCTGCCCCCAATCCCTCCCAGCATCAGAGTCTTTTCCAGTGAGTCAACTCTTCGCATGAGGTGGCCAAGGTACTGGAGTTTCAGCTTTAGCATCATTCCTTCCAAAGAACACCCAGGACTGATCTTCAGAATGGACTAGTTGGATCTCCTTGCAGTCCAAGGGACTTTCAAGAGTCTTCTCCAACACCACAGTTCAAAAGCATCAATTCTTTGGCACTCAGCTTTCTTCACAGTCCAACTCTCACATCTATACATGACTACTGGAAAAACCATAGCCTTGACTAGATGGACCTTAGTCGGCAAAGTAATGTCTCTGCTTTTGAGTATACTATCTAGGTTGGTTATAACTTTTCTTCCAAGGAGTAAGCGTCTTTTAATTTCATGGCTGCAGTCACCATCTGCAGTGATTTTGGAGCCCCAAGAAATAAAGTCTGCCACTGTTTCCACTGTTTCCCCATCTATTTCCCAGGAAGTGATGGGACTGGATGCCATGATCTTTGTTTTCTTTTTTTTTTTCTTTGTTTGTTTTCTGAATGTTGAGCTTTAAGCCAACTTTTTCACTCTCCTCTTTCACTTTGATCAAGAGGCTTTTTAGTTCCTCTTCACTTTCTGCCATAAGGGTGGTGTCATCTGCATATCTGAGGTGATTGGTATTTCTCCTGTCAATCTTGATTCCACCTTGTGTTTCTTCCAGCCCAGCGTTTCTCATGATGTACTCTGCATAGAAGTTAAATAAGCAGGGTGACAATATACAGCCTTGACATACTCCTTTTCCTATTTGGAACCAGTCTGTTTTTCCATGTCCAGTTCTAACTGTTGCTTCCTGACCTGCATACAGATTTCTCAAGAGGCAGGTCAGGTGGTCTGGTATTCTCATCTCTCTTGCCTTGAGAACCCCATGAACAGTATGAAAAGGTGGCCGGGGATAGCCCCCTGTTAATGTCAGAAGAGTGTAGTATAGCAAACAGTAAACAGACAGATTTTGGTTTCGGGGTAGATGCTCAAGCAGAGCACTCCTTGGGACCTGACTTGCCTTGCCCTGCCAGATCTCTCCGAATGACCTTGTCATGGGTGGGATCTCCCATGCTGGCTCTCGGCACATGTTGTATTATTTTCTTAATGTGGTACTAGATTCAGTTGGCAAGCAGTAAAAATTGTTTTAAGAAGGAAATGGCAACCCACTCTGGTATTCTTGACTGGGAAACCCCATGGACAGAGGAGATTGAAGGGCTACAGTCCATGGTGTTACAAAGAGTCAGATATGACTGAGTGACTGAGCATGCACAAAAATTGTTCCCTCCATTGTATTTCATGAGTTTTTTTGTTTCTCTGTTTCTCTGCATTGTAGTACCTGATGTGGTGTTGATTAGATTCAAAGTACGGTCACCCTTGGTATCCGTGTGGTATTGGTTCTCTTACAGTCTCAGATAAGAAGGCCTTTGTATAAAATGGTACAGTGTTTGCATCTCACTTATGCACATACTCCCATATACTTTAAATCATCTCTAAATTACTTATAATATGTTTTATTGTTTAGTCGCTAAGTTGTGTCTGACTCTTTGTGACCCCATGAATTGCAGCATGCCAGGCTTCTAATATGTATTTAATATGTACATATGTATATAATATGTACACGTTTGTAGTATATAATGTAATGCAGATGTAAATGCTATGTAAATATTTGCTGGTGCATAACAAATTCAAGTTTTGCTTTTTGAAACTTTCTGAAGGGTTGTTTTTTTTTTCCTTTTTTAAGAATACTTTCAATCTTTGAACCTGCAGATATGGAGGACTGACTACTCTTTTAGCTTGAATTAGATTTTACTTTTCTATCTCCTTATTGCTGTTGTTCAGTAACTAAGTTGTGTCCAACTGTTGAGACCCGATGAACTGGAGCACGTCAGGCTTCCCTGTCCTTCACTATCTCCTAAAGTTTGCTCAAACTCATGTCCATTAAGTCAGTGATGTCATCCATCCATCTTGTCCTCTGTCGCCCCCTTCTTCTGTTGCGCTCAGTCTTTCCCAGCATTAGGATCTTTTCCGGTGAGTGAGCTCTTCACGTCAGGTGGCCAAAGTCTTGGAGCTTCAGTATCAGTCCTTCCAATGAATATTCAAAGTTGATTTCCTTTAGGATTGACTGGTTTGATCTCCTTGCTATCCAGGGGACTCTCAAGAGTCTTCTCCAGCACTACGGTTCGAAATCATTAATTCTTTGGTGCTCAGCCTTCTTTATGGTCCAGCTCTTATATCCATACGTGATTACTGGAAAAACCATAGCCTTGACTATGCGGACTTTTCGTCAGCAAAGTGGTGTCTCCGCTTTTTAATATGCTGTCTAATTTTGTCATGGCTTTTCTTCCAAAGAGCAAGCATCTTTTAATTTCATGACTGCAGTTACCATCTGCAGTGATTTTGGAGCCCAAGAAAATAAAGTCTATCACTGTTTCCATTGTTTCCCCATCTGTTTGCCATGAAGTGATGGGACCGGATGCCATGATCTTTAGTTGAGTTTTAAGCTAGCTTTTTCACTCTCCTCTTTCACCTTCATCAAGAGGTTTTTTAGTTCCTCTTTACTTTCTGCCATGAGTGGGGTCCTCTCCATATTTGAGGTTGTTGATATTTCTCCCGGCAATCTTGATTCCAGCTTGTGCTTCATCCAGCCCAGTATTTCACAGGATGTACTCTGCATATAAGTTAAATAAGCAGGGTGACCATATATAGGCTTGTTGTACTCCTTTCCCAATTTTGAACTAGTCCATTGTTCCATGTCCAGTTCTAACTGTTACTTCTTGACCTGCAGACAGGTTTCTCAGGAGACACGTGAGGTGGTCTGGTATTCCCATCTCTCTAAGAATTTTCACAGTTTGTTGTGATCCATACAGTCAAAGGCTTTAGCGTAGTCAGTGAAGCAGAAGTAGATGTTTTTTCTGGAATTCTCTTGCTTTCTCTTACTAACGGATGTTGGCAGTTGATCTCTGGTTCCTCTGTCTTTCCTAAATCCACCTTGTACATCTGGAAGTTCTTGGATCACGTACTGCTGAAGTCTAGCTTGAGGGATTTTGAGCATAATCTTGCTAGCATATGAAATGAGTGTGATCATATTGTAGTTTAAACATTCTTTGGCATTGCCTTTCTTTGAGATTGCAATTAAAAGTGATTTTTTCTCTAGTCCTGTGGCCACTGCTGAATTTTAATTCTTTACTTGTAGTTGGCATTCTCTAATGTTGTTGAACAAGTTAGAAATAGCCTCTTAAAGTTGTATTGAATGAAATCTGATTTTAGTGTTTGATTTTGACAATGAGCAGTTACATTTGTTACCGTATAAAAGAGCACTGACCAGGGAACTGGAACATGTCTAAGTTCTAATCTGAAACTTTGATTTTATGTAGGCCATAAGTAAATAATATTTTGGCTTTATCTTTTAATATCTTGACATCTTTGGATATCAGTTTTTTCATCTGTCAAATCAAGTGGACACTTTGATCTTTTGACTTGTTTCATATCCAAAAGGATTAAATGAAATTATTTTTTAGTCATTGAAGTATGTATT